>JAOTAY010000006.1:4217199-4240965 GCA_025629805.1 Erythroxylum baracoense
TTGTGATTTACAATTACAGCTTTAATTGTTTAAATGTATGTGATGCCATGTGGAGTTCTGTAGTGATCGCACGTAGCGCTCCCTTATCTTAGGATATGTATCGGAATGACCTATGGGCGTCCTGGTGCGTACCCTAGGGTAATGGGGTGTTACAGTACCTATCACCCTTAGGACATTAAAAGCAATAGGGATAGTTCTAAGGAGGTCGGGTCAGTAGGGATCAATCTACATCCTAGTGGGAACTTAGAAGGTTGCAGTTGCAAATGGAGCAACAGGAGATCGGCCCAACATAAGAGAGCAGTAATCCATACAGGATCCCTCATAGTAACCTTTGATAGTACTTGAATGTCAGGATAATAAAGGTAGCATGGGCACCCTTAACAGACAGTCTCCACCTCCACATCAAGACTACTGAAGATCCCCCAATTAGAGAGATGCATGGGGTAGATTCTAAGAGTGCAATATACCATCAAAGAGGGACAGTAGGATCTAACGGAGCATGTAGCACATCTAGAGGCACACGATCGATGGATGGCAGAGGTACTAGTATGGATCCTAGGACATTTAGGAGTCATGCTACCACATCCACTTATGCAAGCCGCGACATTGTCACTAACTGCTTAACATCCAAATCCTCTAGCAACTACAGAGACAACACCACCCAAGACACTTAAGACACATACACTCCTATTACACATACATATCTCTGGATAAAGGTAGATAACGAACAGATGGATGACTATATATTAGACTCTTTATCTGATAAAAATAATATTATATTATTTATTTCTTTTATTTGTTCATTATAAATATATTAAATCACAACTTTTTATATAAATAGTTGAATTGTTTTCCTTATATTTTTAATGATTTATTTTGTTTTTTAAGGATGATAAGGGACAAAATGTCCCTGAAAATACAAACTTTTAGATAATTAATCAGGAAAGTACTAGTTCTCTTTACTTCTTCTTTATGTTTATTATTTTTCTATTCTTTTCCCAGCTTTATTATATATATTGGGGACAATGTAGATCTTTAAGTATGGGTAAAGGGGCATAGTGATTTTGGTCATGGATTTAATTGTGACTCAAGTATTTTTTTAATCTTCATATAGAGATTTGAGTTTGGTTGAATCAAAATTTTATATGATCTTGTTTATGCAATTGCCTTCATGTTTATTAACCCAAAATCCATCCTTCGCCATACCTTACTAAAACCTCATCGCACCTTAATTGAAAGATCTTTTGAATTTTACCTTTGTTTTATTTTATAATGGTGGAAATGTGATATGTTAGCAAACTTATGGTTGAGAATCTTTCTATATATTAATTTGAAAGTTTTGTTAATGTTCATCCTAAATACTTTGAGTGAATATTTGGTGTGAGGGTGTTGAATTATATGGCACTTGAATTTATAAGGGTTATCAAAATATCATTTATGGTTTTAGTTTGTGAAAATTTATTATATGATTGTTCGACTCTAATTGTAATTTGATTTGATTCTTAAAACAAGGCATTTCAAATGTGAATAGATAGGTTGAGCTAAAGAGGATGGAGATATTAAAAAGAGTTAATGAATTGGAATTATTATTCGCTTGAGGACATTTTAGTGTGGGGACGTTCATAAATGGTAATTTAGTCTTATTTTTAGTCTCATAGTTAATGCATTTTACTTGTTTATTTGAGTATTTTTGTTGATTTTAGTACTTAAGATATTCATATTTTGTTTCTAGATCTAATTCACTCACTTGGAGAAAAAAGAAATGAATTCTAACAAGCTTTGAGCAGTTTTAATTGAGTTATGAAGTGCGGGACATCAACATGGTCGGGTTTGAGAGTTTGGAGGCATGTTGAGTATTTTTTGTGTTAGTTAGGAACACACTTGTGTTGAATAGCAAAAAGGCCATATTGATGGTACATGCCAATGTCTGTGCACGTGCTAGCTTCAGATAGTGTCATGTGTTTATTTCAAGAACACAATCATCATTAACCTTGTGTTGATGCTCATGTATCTCCCAAAATTTGAATTTCTAATTTTAATAGCTAAGATTGAGTGATAAAAGAAAGAAGACGTTATGGAAACACAAGGGAAATCCTAGACTGACAAAAAGCACAAGAAACAACTAAGAAAACCTCCTTAGAGCAGATTTTTCGCAATTTAGAGTCAAGTTTTTAGAGATTTTAAGGACTTCAACTATGTCATCCTTGATTTTCAGCTTTTCTTTTATGTTTGGTGTTTTGTTTTCTATGATTATGAGATAATTCCTTGTGGCATTTAGATTTTATGAATCTCATGATGGATCTTGTAGTGACTTTATTTTAATTTAATTTATCATTTAGTTTTGATGAGATTAAATTATTTATTTTTCTTTATTTTTGAATTAATATTATCAACATATTGATTCATGTATGATTTCATGCAATTAAGATTGAGAAATCTAATGTATAAATAAATCTAGCATAATTGAAAAGAGTTGCATGCAAATCTAAAGATATGTTGACATAAATCTTTTGGATTAGAGTTACACCTAATAGTGAAATTCATAAATTGATTAATGCAATCCTAAGAGATTTAATTAGAAAGAGATTTTAATTAATCAACCTAGGACTAAGCATTAATAGTCTTTAGAAAGATATTAGCATAATTGAGAATTTTTGCAGTCTAATAAACTTTAGATTAAATTGATTAATGAAATTATGATTGCATGAGAAGTCTTAGAGGGATTCAAATTGTAAGTATCGTCATTTTATTGGTTTCGTTTTTATTCTTTTGCTATTCTAGTTTTTTTGATTGTGTTGCCTTATCATTAACTTATTTTCTTTTATTTAAAACACAATTTATCAAAATCACCTTGATTGTTAGTTAAACAATAGACAAAAGTTATTAATAGTACTTACAGTCCTCACAAGATCGACCCGTACTCACTAGTATTAACTTCAGCTATACTATGCACTTGTGGATAAAACAACTTAATTCATAACATCACCATCATAGGGTTATGGTATTTTTTGAATAGGGTTCTAATATTTGCCATATAAATTAGAGAACTTACAATATTGATTTAATTTATTTTTTTGTAATATTTAAGTTCTTCCTTACTATAAAGTTAATGCCTTATAGTTATCTTAGACAAGTGGTTAAACATTTAAGTTTTGTCTCATCTTCTTATGGTAACGAAGTTGAACTATAGAATCTTTTCAAGGTATTTTTAGATTGCATCCCTCGACAATTTTATAACCTAATCTAAAAAATTAATAGTTTCATTCTTCATTAATCAATTTGTGAACAATCTCCATGAAGAATGAACTTATATTTTATCATAATGTTGCATTCAACTTTGGTATTCTATAACTTAGGGTTATGTAGCTCCAGAACCTTAATGCGACTAACACTACTGAGGTCTGAGAGCTGCAAGAGCTATTCTCAATTAATTGTCTATCATTTAGTAACCCAATCCATCAAACAACAACAAAACAAAAGCAAAAATAACCCCCGATATAACAAAGGAAGCAACTGAGAAAAGGCAAAGCACGAGTTATGGAGTGAGAGAAAGGTAAGGTTTTGGGTACGTTGTTAGGAGAGTGTTGTGTTAAGTACATGTGACATATGAAAATCGCTTTGCATCCGAATGAACAAGCAAGTCTAATGAAACAAGGTGAAGATAGAGTTATGGTGACCAAAAGTACAATGTTGTCCTAGTGACATTTAAAGTGCCTACCCGGTTCTGTTTAAAGTTAATATAGACATGGTCCCAAGAACTAAAATCTATAATGTCGTGGCCGAGCATTGTGGATCAGGCCCGACGAAACTACACCAGTCCCTAATCAACTTCCTACTTACAACTAATTTGAGTTCTAAAATCCAAGAATAATAGAGCAGGCCCAATTTTTGCAGGCTCAATTGTTTCGTCTACAAATCCCAGTATCATGCAGCTGCTTCAAAAGCTACGTGATGCTCCATGTCCATGGTCAGGTGATTCAGACATTAGGAGACCATTCAAGTGGTATCAATACATACGTGGTCTTCTATTTGCTTGTTGGACCAATAAATCCCGGCATTGATTGTACAAGAACGAACAACAACAGTGACTGACCTTAAAAGCACAATAAAAAAAGGGGTCACAATTCTCAATGGGTTGCGTGGCACTTTCCAGTTGTGGGACTGTCCTGTCATTTTATTAGTGAGTGTTACTTACGGGGACGATTTGCCTGCAGAGAGGAGCCAACCCCACTGACTATTACTAGCTAAGTAGCATACCCCTTGCCAAGTCCAAATCAAGAGGCACCTAACCCATGCCCATCATGCTGTGTCTCTCTACCAGTCTAGGAATTTTGGATAAAAACACCTTTACGTGGCTTGTAGCAGGTTTTTATCACAGACATTTGATGATGGAAAACAAACGAAAGCATCACATGCACATTTTTGGATTGAGATGTCAATAAAACGGTCCACGTGATGGTTATACCATTGGAGTCATGTTTTCTATGAAGTTAAAAACAAAAAAAAACCTTTGGGATTATGCCAATAAGTGTAAAAGCAATCAGTGCACTGATTAGCAGAAGCTGAGCTGATTGGATGATAAGATATGGCCAAGTTAGTTTTAATAATGGTGTTAATAATTCTTTGGTTAATAAAGAGTGATTAGTGACAGAATGAGAGGGGACAGAAAGGGGTAGGATAGTTTGGATAAAAAGTAAGGATTAGGAATATGTGTCCCGGTGTAAAGTTCAGTGGAAGCATGTGTAATGAACATGGTGTAGAAAAAGTAAGAAGTAGAAAAGTGTTCCAAATGCTAGAATAAAGAATATGTCAACAGCTACCCAAGTAGTTAGTTATTCCTCTCTGAAACTCAAGCAATAAAAAAAGCTACTGCTTTGGGTTGAAATAGGAATCAGTTCCATCCAATCATGTGCTGATATCCTTGATGGCCTAACAAGAAAGCTATACTGGGTTCCTGTAACTTGAAGGAGGCATTTTGTGTGTCTGAAAACTGATTTCACCTCAATTTAGATTCACAGGTAAGGAAAGGGAAAAGTTTGGCAGAATGGGTGTAGGTCCTGAGGAAAGGGCTAGTTTCATGATTCATGATGTTCAATAAACTTACAAGAAATTGTTTGTAGGAGAGAAAATTGCAATGATTCATATATATCATCATTCTCAGCTTCTGTTTAGGCAGGTAGATACAACAAAGTGTGATACAAAAAATGAGATTCTTGTCCTTGGCCTATCTCAGGATAGACTGCAAGATATGACAGTTCCATCCCCTACCCCAAAGTTGGGGAACAAGATATCACACGTTCCTATAAAGAACTTGTTTTTATAACACCATATATGAATATTGAATATACAAGTCGGTGGACTAAATGATTTGTATCACCACATAGTACAAGAGCTTCATTTCTTATACGATTCATGTTCTAGAATAGCTCCGAACGCGTACAGTTTCTTTTGTCTTGTTTGGTCCATACACGTAGACAAACAAAACATAGAATCGTCAAACCCAAGGATCCAAGAAGCAAGATCACGATACCGACACTAAACACGACTGCTACACGAAGCTACGTGAATTACTTGTCTTAAACTCATTGGAGTTTGGTAAGATGGGTTCGAAGCATGGGGATTTAAAGTAAACTGGTATGCCTTAAGAAAAACTACACGACTGCTACAATCTGATCCACATAATAAGTGGAGGAAGGGGCCTCCACGTTAGTTGTATGGTCTGCTTCTAAGGCAACGGTCAGATAGGGAAAAATCCAATGAGTGAAGAGTTAGGTTGTGAAAAGGAAAGTTGGGTTTTGGACCTTCGTATCAGCTTTCTTTTTTTTTTTTTTTCCTTGTTCCATTTCCTTCTTCTTTCTTGTGAATAAAGCAGCTAAGACAGTTGCAGACAGAAATTGATGCCTACACTGCACTGAAAGTTTGCTTAACTTGCAGTCCACCACATAAATATGTTCTGACCTCTAGTTATTAAATTGTGGTGCAAGATTTTGATGCTTCTAATTTGGTATCGTTAGTTTTCGGTTGTTAAGGTAAAGGGAAATGTGAAAATCGTGAAATGATGGTCCAGACACGGCCCACAGAAAAGGTTTGGCACTCTCCATTATGGTATGGTGCGAAGAGCCTATCAGACTCCTATAAACTCATATTATCTCTAATCAGTACATGAATACTTGTAAAGCTCGTTGTCATTATTATCATCAGCCTCATATGATATGGACTTTTGTTAATTCCGTGTTGTTATGACTAAAACCAAAAGAGGCATGCAAGTAAGATCGAAGTTTAGACCCACATTAGGAAATTGTTTTGAGCCGACAATTTCTCGCTATCACTGATTGAGCTTGCTCATCTTATTTGAACACATCTTCCTTTAACACCATCCTAACGATCCAACAGCTGATACAACCACCGATTGTTTATTTCCCTTGATCTGCTCAAACAACCGTATCAACGGGATGATCCAATTGGTGAAGGAAGGGAGATTTGACATGAGATTGCTCTTTCACATCCGCCGGAGGATCACATTCAGACTTTTGAGACGTCGCAAAGCAAAAGAAATGGGAATTACTGGTATAATTAAGAAAAGTTGTTTCATGACTGGAAGGCAGTGGGTGTGCGTGGACTAGATGGGGATGGGTCGTTTCATTTTTCCATAGAAAAGATGAGCATCCTAAAAGTGCTGGGTGACACTAATACAATAATATACGCGCAGTCCTAATTAATTAAACGCCACAAAATCTCTCAAGTAAGTATGGGACCAGACCATAAAGAGTTGCGAGTTCTGACCAAGTGAAGAGTGGGGGTCCACTGGAGGATTGTCATGTGAGCTTGTGAGACCACCAGCTGGCTATGTCCAACCTTGTGGGTCTCTCTTTTTAATTTCTTCTCTTCCCCAGTCTCAGCCCATTCGGCCGTGACAGTCTCAATACCAGATGGTAATAAATAAAATGTCTAATTGGAAATTAAATGAATGGTTGAAAAGGTTTTAGTAGATGTTAAAACATTATGTGGAACAGATATACTGCTCGTGCCAGAATCGTAGAATTGACTGGATATCACGTGCTTGTTCTTCTCTCCCACCCCATTCTTGAGGGTACAATCATCAGCCACAAACATCATTATACATATTCTTTACCAGTTGCCTCCCATAACTATCTGATATAAGTAAAATAAAGGGAAATGGAAAAGGCCAGAGGGGCACAATGGGAAAGAGTGTCATGAAAGTTTCTTAACCAACAACAAAACACAACTCCGTCATGGCTGAGCCTGAGATGGGTGCGTGTGTGTTAAATGTGTATGTAAGAAGTAGAAGTCAAGACTAAGGAAAATGAATGCATAGTGTAGTACTACGTTGTTCATGTTGTTGCTGCAGTTAATTTTCTTTTTGCTTTATACTCCTCTACCACTACTACTGAATACTGATACACCTCTAATAATTCCCCAACTGCCCCTTTCTCTTCCTCTAACCACACACATATACACACGCCCGCACTCTGCATTCCATACTGTCTGAGGAAAAGAAAAACCCAAGTCACACCTTACTGTTATTATTGTTGTTGTAACATCACTTTCTTGTCATAAATTCTTCTTCAAAATTGCAGATATTGAGAACGGTCCAGAGAACCAAACTGATCTTTCCACACCATCCCTTTTTTTTTTTAATAACTCTCTTCACTTCATCTCGTAAATTTCTTTGGCAAAGCTTCTTAACTTTTTCCCCTCTTCCTCAATGGAACCACCTCTCTCGCCGGCTTCTCCTACTGTGCCACTTTCTCCGAACGGCAATAATAGTGCCGCAGAAGACTGTTGTGTCAAAGTTGCCGTGCATGTCAGACCCCTCATCGCCGATGAGCGTGCTCAGGGATGTAAAGATTGTGTCACTGTTATTCCGGGGAAGCCTCAGGTACGCTTCCTCTCCATAATGTGAGGATTACAATTGGCTTTTTCGCTCTGGTGCTTTCCATTGGTTGGTTCATGGTTGTCCAAAGTTATGGTCCTTTGACTTTCCCCGTCATCAAGATGGAATTTTTAGTCCGTTTGCGAGATCTAGATCTTTGGAAATAGTGCCTAAAGATTTACTGTTTACTTTCTCTAAATGGGAAATCTGAGAGGCTTGCATGTTTGACTCGGAAGAGGTTGCTTACTAATACCTGTTTTTAGATCAGAAGTCAGTCATCGCCTGACATTTCCTTAATTGTCGGCATTGGAAATTGAATTTTTAAACTGGAATATTAGATTAACTTAAAAAACTTTGATGATATTATGATTTATGAGACGATTTAGACAGTTTCATGCTACGCCTCTTTCGTTGGCTTAAGTGAGATTTTATTTCGTCTTTGTTGAGAGGACAAGCTTAGCTTACTGGGGTGTCTACTTGTTATTATAGGATCGTAATGAGCCGCAGCTCCAGGAATAGTTCATGAATTTCGGAACCTGGGTATTGTTTGCTGTAGAGAAAACTTCTTGGGATATCCATTTGTTCTGTCATCGAATTTCTACTTTTTTTCTTCGAAATACAGCAAAAAGTTCCTGGGAATCAGTTAACTAATCAGTTTAACGAATTGAATTTTGAGATTGGGTTTTTGATTAACTTAGTATTCTGCCCTTCTTCTTCTGAGAATGTTCGGTGATGGAGGTCGGCCGGCCAGTTTTCATGTTACAATCAAATTCTAACATGTCTTATGAATTGCTTCATTTGCTGCACTTGTCCTTAGAAAGCTCCTGTTTGTTTGTTTCGGCAAATTCCAATGTTAAAGAGTCCAAGTAAACGAATTGATGAATTACTTTGTGAAGAAAAATAATTTCTTTTGTTGAGAAGGAATAGTAAACCATATTGTAAAGTGCAGTGCTGTACTCTAGTTCATTTTTCTATTGTTTATTTCGGTTAACTGGTCTCCATCATTATTTTCTCCTTCCTCAAGAAGTTTTAACCAAAGAATGCCAAAAACTAGCTTTGTACTTTCTTGTGAACAATAATTTAATATCAAGGCATTTTAATTTCTTAATACCGTAGAATATGTGTAACTTTTTCTTTCGTTCCTTCCATCAGTTGTGTCATCTCCAGTCCCCTTCAAGGCACTCTCACTGTTTTCTGGAAGGATATTCTATCCCTGATTTTTAAGTTGAATGTCTGAGAGTATCTGTCGGCTCTGGTTATGGTGCAGGTACAGATAGGCATACATTCATTTACTTTTGATCATGTCTATGGGAGTACTGGTTCCCCGTCGTCTGCCATGTTTGAAGAATGTATTGCGCCCCTAGTTGATGGCCTTTTCCAAGGATATAATGCTACTGTTCTTGCCTACGGTCAGGTGAGAATTTATTTTCCGTTAAAAATGGAGCCAAGTGGAATATAAATACACTGAAATTTCTTTTTCTTCTGTTTACTTTTCAATGTGTTTCAGACGGGTTCTGGCAAGACTTATACAATGGGTACTGGTTTCAAAGATGGTCATCAAACGGGAATCATTCCCCTAGTCATGAATGTGTTGTTCAGCAAGATTGAAGAATTAAAGCATCAGACAGAATTCCAACTGCACGTTTCTTTTATTGAGGTTCGTCAAAGCATGTCTTTTCCTTCCTTAACCCCAATGCAGTTGTTTCATGAACACTGTATTCTGTTTATGAGAGTGTGTACGTCTGTCTGTGGACATGTTAGATAGTAACACATCGGCATTTCTTGTGAAGCAGTTGAAGAAAATATCTTTAGTACATTGGATATTTGGCTTTAAATATAACTGTCATACAAAGCAGTTCTGCAGAGAGAGCTAACCTATGAGAAACACATCAAACTTCCTCAGGAACCCATTTAAGTTTAATAAAAAGATTACGTGAAATCTCTGACCTAATGCCCCAAAATCAAATGCTCGTCACCTGAATTCAGCACAGCTAGTTTTCAGCAGTCTCCTTCAACATATCATTGGTTAGCAGTAGTGGTATTCAACAGCCATAGACCTTCCAATAATGCGTGTGCAGTGATGTAGATGCTGCCAAGATAATCTTACTCTTCCAGTCTCCCAAAGTCACCCTTCAGACTCCATATGTTTTTTTATTTGTCTGCAACTAGTCCAGTTTTGGAAGGATTGCTCAATTATTGCTACTTTCTCTTAAGAGTAATATCTTCAAACCTTTGAACAATCGAATGTATTTCCTGGCAAGTTATAAGCCTGCAGTTGCAAACAGCTTTGAATTGCTTTATTAGTGACTCATCTGTGTCAAATGTATGCATCTCGAACTTGTAAGATCTTCTAAATTAAAAATTTTCACTTGAAAGATTCACAAAGAAGAAGTTCAAGATTTGCTGGATTCAACTTCTGTGAACAAATCAGACGCCGCTAATGGCCACACAGGAAAAGCAAGTCTCCCAGGCAAACCACCAATACAAATTCGTGAATCATCAAACGGCGTGATAACATTGGCAGGATCTACTGAGGTCAGTGTCAGCACGTTTAAGGAAATGGCCGCATGCCTGGAACAAGGATCTTTGAGCAGGGCAACAGGGAGTACAAACATGAACAATCAGTCCAGGTGGGTCATGGACTTTTATATGGATACTTAAAAGCAGATAAAATTGAAGATATACTGCATCTAAAGATACCCTTACTATCAGAGATATAGTATGACTCATGACTTTCATGTATTTGTCTTTGTAGTCGTTCACACGCGATATTTACCATCACTTTAGAGCAAATGCGTAAACTCAGTCCAGTTCTCCCAGGTGATAACAGTGTTAATGGAAGTATGAATGAAGAATATCTATGTGCAAAATTGCATTTGGTAGATCTTGCTGGATCAGAGCGAGCCAAAAGAACAGGTTCTGATGGTTTGAGATTCAAAGAAGGTTGGTGGCATTGCTCACAAATTGTTGCAAATGAATTTTAGTTCTAAAATCATAGCTGATTGATAGTTCACGTTTTAACAGGAGTTCACATTAACAAGGGCCTTCTTGCACTTGGCAATGTTATCAGTGCACTTGGTGATGAAAAGAAGCGCAAAGAAGGTGTTCATGTTCCTTATCGGGATAGTAAACTTACTCGGCTTTTGCAGGTATGTTCGACAAACTTGAGAAATGTAGAATTGCACGTCTATTGGGCCAAAATTGATACTGAATATTGACCCAAAAACCACTTTGAACCTGCATATGTGTTATGAATGATGTTTGTATAATCATGTTCCTTCAATCATATATTTTATACAGCTATTATCCGGTTTTGGTCTAAGCATCGTCTTGCATTAATGAAAGTGAAACATGGCTAGCAAAATTAACATGTTGCCTCGTATACAACCTATCCAGACGAACGAACACTAGAGGCCAGCGATGTACACTCTTTCAGTTTCATGTCTTTTCTATTGATTACGTCTTTAGGCTTACACCTGAACGACGTACATTTATTTGGCAGGATTCACTAGGTGGAAATAGCAGAACTGTTATGATAGGTATTTTTGCCTTAGTCGTTTTGCTGATAGCTCCTGTTCCTTTATTCCGTTTCCGTTTGATCCGTTTGTTTAACTTGGTTGATTTTTTGATTGTCTAATTCCATCTCTTAGCCTGCATTAGTCCTGCTGATATCAACGCTGAGGAAACGCTCAACACGCTAAAGTATGCAAATCGAGCTCGAAATATCCAGAATAAGCCTGTTGTAAGTTTTCTCAGGATATTGCTCTCTTGATAGTTTCCATTTTGCTTTGACATACTTGCAAGGACATAATGCTTTCACCAAGGTTTTATGTATAACGTGTTCCTGTTTATATCCTTGACAGGTCAACAGGGACCCGATGTTCAGTGAAATGCTAAAGATGCGACAACAGCTAGAGTATTTGCAAGCAGAACTTTGTGCCCGAGGAGGAGGAGGATGTTCACCGGACGAAGTTCAGGTACGTACAAATGTGCCTTGTTGTCTTCTACTCAATAGGCTAATCTCAAGATATTATCTAAAATACCAAGGAAACCATTTATCCTCATACAGCTCCTCTGCAAAGTTGGTAATTTGTGGATGAATTGTACATGTAATGACCGATTCTTGTAGGTTCTCAAGGAAAGGATTGCTTGGCTTGAAGCTAATAATGAGGATCTCTGCCGTGAACTTCATGAATACCGCAGTAGATGCACTTCTGTAGATCACTGTGAAACAGATGTTCAAGTATGTAACTACTGCTCCAGAGATGTTTGTAGACCAATTATTCCTTTCCACTTCGCCCAATATGTCTGTGATTCCGTCGTAATAGTATATGTGAATTATTGCAAGTTTAGGCCTAGCATTAGTTAATCTTATGCTACATTATTCAGGATGGTAGTCCTTGTTCTGTGAAAAGTGATGGGCTTAAAAGGAGCTTGCAAACTATAGAGACGTCAGATTATCAAATGGGTGAAACCATAGCAGGTAAACTTCAGATTTAAAATGGGTTTTTTGTTCAATTTTAGTTCTTGCTTTGATTTCACTGGCTGTTTAAAATCCATTATCTTAACAGACGATTCGAGAGAAATTGATGAAGAAGTAGCAAAGGAGTGGGAGCACACGCTTCTGCAGAATACGATGGACAAAGAGTTGTATGAGTTAAACAGAAGGTTGGAGGAGAAAGAGGTTAGAATGAAGTTTTCATTTTTTTGTGATGAAAGAAGCATATATTTGTTAAATTATAGTTAAGACTTCTAAATCAAAAGCACCGAATAATTATTATCCGGCCAAGTCCAAAATATAATAAAGGAGCTTCAAATTCATGAATGGGTATAACTGAGAACTAGAAATTTCTAAAGTAAGATTACATGAGTTTTGTGGCTACACGCAGCTGCCATCTTTAACCATATAACCATAATTATGGGAAAATATAGGAGAGTAGAATAAGACAGGGAGTAGTGTGAGAAGCTATGGAGCTTAGAGCATCTGCATGAATTTTGTTAGTGTAATCATTATCATCCATGAGAGTATGCAGTAGCAATGTGCTTAGATCGTGATAAGGAATTATCTGGTGGTAATGGTTTTCGTGATTCACAATGTGATCCTGTTTTTCATGTTTGTATGAGCAGTCAGAAATGAAACTTTTTGGAGGGATTGATACTGAAGCACTCAAGCAACATTTTGGCAAGAAAATCGTGGAATTGGAGGATGAAAAAAAGGCTGTGCAGGTTAGATGACGCCATAAAAACTTATCCAAGTTTCTCTGGAAACAGGAAATTTTATTCACTCACCTGTTCTATTGTTGCAGCAAGAGAGGGATCATTTATTGGCTGAAATTGAGAATCTTTCAGCCGGTTCTGATGGACAGGCACAAAGGTTGCAAGATATTCATTCCCAGAAATTGAAATCACTGGAGGCACAGGTAAATAAGCACCTATATATTGCATCTTTGTTGTTGGTATTGCACTCTCATTGTTAGTATTCTTATATGTTTCCTAGATTCTGGAACTTAAGAAGAAGCAAGAGAATCAGGTCCAGCTGTTAAAGCAAAAGCAAAAGAGTGATGAAGCAGCAAAGCGGTTACAAGAGGAAATTCAGTCTATAAAAGCCCAAAAGGTAATCATCTGGTAGTTTGTTTGTGTTGCATTTTGATATATTGCATCTTTTATTGTTTCTGGTCTCTTTCATTGGGTTCTTTCATCTGTATAGTTCTCTTTTTTTATTTACTTCCCCTTATGAGCGTGTAGGTTCACTTGCAACATAGGATGAAACAAGAAGCAGAGCAATTTCGACAATGGAAAGCTTCCCGTGAAAAGGAACTGCTCCAGGTGCTTCTCCTTTCCTTACTTATTTGGTTTCATTTGCATCTATAAGCATAGGGTTTATGCATCTCATGCCACTAATAATTGCACTAGTTGTTATATTTAGATTCCGTCTACTCTTCTCAGCCTTTATACATTTGCTATGCAGTTACGAAAAGAAGGGAGAAGAAATGAATATGAAAGACATAAATTGCAAGCTTTAAACCAGCGCCAGAAATTGGTGAGCTTAGTTCGCCTGAATAGTTACTGAATTTTCCATCCCGTATACCGACCACAGACTACCCAATCTTCCGGTTGATAAATATGAAAATAATAAAAAATACACTCATAGTCAAGAGTTCCCAAATGTAGTCTTGTTTTGGAAGCTGTAAAACTGTGATATTAATTGTGATCTTTCAGATTTATTCTTGTAGCATCACTGTTCTGTTATGAAAATGTGTATCATACCATTCTACCTTATTTCAGGTTCTCCAGAGAAAGACAGAGGAGGCTGCAATGGCCACCAAGAGGCTAAAAGAGCTGCTTGAAGGCCGTAAATCTTCTCTGCGTGATAACTCAGGTAGTTTTCATGCATATATATCCCCCGTAATGGGCTTTATACGCAAATGCTGTGTTTCGGAAATGGATGTACTTTTTACGGGAAGCACATGTAATGAACAGTTATGATCATCTAAGTCTATGCTATTGATGGTTAAATTCTGGATTGCCATATTAGGAGGTTCTATACTTTCTGAAAACATGGGGCTGATCCCTTATTTGTTTTCCTTTAATAAATCAAATTGCTGATGTGTGCCATCTTCCAGCTATCAGCAATGGAGGGACAAACGGGCAGGTAATTGTCTTGGATAATCTTCTCAATGGATGCTTCTGGTTATCCTTATGTTCTGGTTATCCTTATGAAGCAACTTATTCTCTTTTCTGCATATGCAGACCAATGAGAAGTCCTTACAGCGGTGGCTTGATCATGAGCTAGAAGTCATGGTGAACGTGCATGAAGTTCGCTTCGAGTATGAGAAGCAAAGCCAAGTGTATGTAATTTACTCCTATACCTATCATTTCTTAAAGTCATGTAGCCTGTCTAGTTTTGTGTTTATTGATGCCATGTTTTACAGGAGGGCCGCACTGGCGGAAGAACTGGCTGTGCTGAAACAGGTTGATGAGTTTGCTTCAAAGGGGCTAAGTCCTCCCAGAGGGAAAAATGGATTTGCTAGGTACGAGTTTCAAAAAAATTCACTTTTAACAATCCTTCTTATATCAATACAATGGAATCATTAAGTAAGTAGTATATAAATGCTTGAAACCAGAGTTCTAATATCACAATTTGTATTTTTTTTTCCCTGTTTTGCCATCAGGGCTTCTTCGATGTCACCGAATGCCAGAATGGCCAGAATATCTTCACTAGAGAATATGCTAGGCATATCATCAAATTCACTTGTATCTATGGCTTCACAACTTTCAGAGGCAGAAGAGAGGGAGCGTGCATTCACTAATCGTGGACGTTGGAATCAGCTGCGTTCAATGGGAGAAGCAAAGAACTTACTCCAATATATGTTTAATTCTCTTGGGGATGCAAGGTGCCAATTGTGGGAGAAGGAAATGGAGATCAAAGAAATGAAAGAACAATTTAAGGAACTTGTAACGTTACTGCGACAGAGTGAAGTACAGAGAAAAGAAGTAGAGAAGGAGCTAAAATTGAGAGAGCAAGCTGTTGCAATTGCTTTGGCGACATCAGCCACAGTAAGATCTCACTTTGTCATACTTTTCTTTCCATGCATCATTTATAAGTTGTAAATTTGAGGTAATGCAACCAAAAATCTGGAAGATTAGCAGGCATGCGATGGTGCTTAATTATCTTCCTATTATAATTCTTATTACTCTGCATGTTTCATCAAGTCAGCATGAATTTGTCTTGGTTTCACTTGGCTTTTATTTGTATATGCACATGCGTATGACTTCCATTCTTTCTGAAACTGAATACCAAATTTTGCTCAGGCTGACCAGGAGCATGCTAACTCCCCTAATCCACTGAAACATGTAGCTGATGATATGAATGGTCCGGTGTCTCCAATTTCTGTGCCAGCACAGAAGCAGTTAAAATATACTGCTGGAATTGCTAGTGGTTCTGTCAGAGAGTCAGCAGCTTTTATTGATCAAACAAGGAAGGTTAGTTAAAGTTACCTTTCTTTTTACCATGTTATTAGGCGTGCATTATGCATTCATCAATAAGTTTGGTCTACCGTTACTGCAGATGGTACCCCTTGGCCAGATGCCAATTAGAAGACTATCAGGTTCAGGCCAAGGAGGGAGGCTATGGAGATGGAAGAGAAGTCATCACCAGTGGCTTTTACAGTTCAAATGGAAGTGGCAGAAGCCATGGAGACTATCAGAAATGATTAGGCAGAGTGATGAGACGATCATTAGAGCAAAGCCTCGTCCACAGTCCCTGAGACGAATTGTCTGATCTTTGGCAATCACCAGATTATATTGCTCAGGATTCATTTTTGACCTATGAGTATGATCCTAGCCTGCTAGATGGATCCGCAATAGATCTGTACAGGTAATATTAAGGTTTGTTAAAACTTGACAGCAGCTATGTTTTCAACCGCTTTGCATTCCCAGATAACAGAATGCATCTGATAAGGAGCCCCATCCAATGTCTGTTATTTTACTGAAGAACAGTGTATAACCAGAGACAATTTGCTTCTCAGGAAAAACGTGAACTATGTAGCATTAGGTTCCAACACCAAAGATTTATAAGCGAACAGAAGTCTGTTTATGAGCACACCTGACATAAATGATCCAATTTACTGTCTTTCTCCTTGTACAGCGTACTGCAAGTTGCTGCTGAGGATTTATGCTTACAGTCGTCTTGGATGAGATGATTTTGAAAGATTTAGGAGCTTAATCTTCGAATTTTGGGCCACAGTTAATATTTACAATGAGAGCATCTTGTAAGGCAGGGTGTTGCTGCCACGTGATAATATCTGGAGGGCTAGATGGCGTATGCTGGAATTACTGGGTATCTTCAGATGCCCTCAACGTCTGTTGTATATTCTGTCAATAACCACAGCGTGGGGAACAAGTCCTCTCACAGAAAGTTATAAGAAACGACTTGGTCTGATTTTTCGTATGGCTCCATTCTCTACGTGTAATACAATGTTTATATTGTGTCAAAACAGATTGATTACAATAAACGGATTGCTTCTTAGAAAACCACATAGTTGTGAGGAAAATTGTAAATTTACACTAACTCCTGTTTGTAGTTAAGTCTTTATGAGGTCTTGTGCACATCTGTAATCTGTTACAGCAACAGTAACCAACGCAGCAACTTAGCTCTCCGTCGTTTTGTGTTATATATTGTGATTGTTTGGAACAATAATTTGAAGTCATGAGAAAAATAAAATATAGAAAAGGTGGCTGAAAAAAAGAGAAAAAAGAGGAAGGAGAAGAAGAGAGGGTGAAGAGAAAGACACTTCAGGAAAAGTTTATTAAATGGCAAAATAGGAAATGTAAAAGTTTAAGGATAAATTTGGAATTTAATTTTTAGAAGGGTATTTTTGTAATAATAAAAATAAATGAGGGTTAAATATGATTTTTAATATTTAAGGGTATTTTAGAAATTATGGTAGTTAGATATAGTTGGGTTTTTTTAATAATTAAGAATAAAGTGGAAAAGGGAACAATGTTAGACTATTAAGCGTAATTGGGTTGAAAATTCTTTAAAAATAAGACTAATAGAATTTTGTAATATATAAGTCCGACGGTTAGATTAAGGAGTAAATTGGACTTATGAATTAGTTAAGTCTAAAATTTAGGTAAGAACAACCTTTATTTGTACTTTTAGAATAATTTACATTTCTTAAAACTTTGAAAATTGTTATTAATAAATTATTTCATAATGAATTATTTTTTGTTACGTATTATAAGATGTATTGCTTGATAATTCAACGAAAATTTTGTTAATTAAGATTTTTAGTTACGCATTAGTATAATTAAGAATAATAAAGTAAATATATCAAGTTCATGAAATTAAATAAAAACTGACTTATAATAGGTTGATAATAAATTGTGAAAATCATGAATTTACAGCCTGCCTAGTATGGGCTATATTTGACGGTCATAAATTGTTTAAATATGAGCGAGCAATACCTAAGTATCTGCCCATCGAGCAGGTATCGAGCTTCCTGACTATCAAGGATGTTCCGTATCGATGAATAAGTATTGGAATAGTATCAGAATATCTTGAGTATTAGGAAATATCGTGTGTCAATAGCTTGGTACTAGTCATATCGAAGTACCAAATTAAATTGAGAAATTAGAATATTATGTGCTGATAGTTATATATCTTATTACGTTTCCACGTAGTGAGTTTTGTGATAAGTAGAAATGAGTTGAAAATCTATTGAATATAAGCCTACTAGATTTATAAGGCCTAGGCAATTTAGTTAACAACGAGATAAAACATAAATGACAGTAATAAAATAATATTAGTATTAATCATTAATAATGATTACATTTTGAATGTTTGGTTATTGTGTATTTTAGTATTATATATATGTTTTCATTACTTGACTAATTTATATATATATACATATTGAGTTATTTGATGTTAAAAGTATGATCAGTTGTCTATATTTTAATTATTTGACTAATTTATATATATATATATATATACATATTGAGTTATTTGATGTTAGAGGTACGGTCAATTGTTTTTGTTAAGCTGGTTATTCATCTCTTACTGCTATTTTTCTAAAAGATAAAGAGATTGTTATTACTTCATATCCAAACATCTATGTTTGTTCAAATTACTTTCACAAAGCCAACTTCCAGAGAGTAAGGATAGCAGTAGGGTCGAACCTAGCATGAACTTGACCTGAAAATTTCTACCGAGATTAGGCTTACTCGAAGCTCAATCAAACCCAAGACTCCTAACCCAAGCCCAAGTCTGATCGGATCTGAGTCAGTTCAAAATACAACTTGACATGATTTTTTATTTTTTAAAATTAAAAAAATCTTTTAATTGAAAACAACATTGTTTTACTCGACATGATTTTTTATTTTTTAAAATTAAAAAATATCTTTTAATTGAAAATAACATTATTTTTTTATAATTTTTGAGTTTCGGGTTAGACTCAAACTTCAAGTCAAGATGCACCCAATTGAGCCCTAGCTTTATTGCCATCTCTACTTAGAGAGTTTAGTGCTGATTTTCTTTCCCCCAAGTGTTTGCTGAGATTAAGAAACTTCTATAGGAAAAAACTAAGTACAGGGTAGTCTGCTGAAGAAACTTCTATGGGGAAAAGCTAAGCACAGGGAAGTCTGCTGAAAGAATTAAATTCCTAAATCAATCGGGCTGAAATTAATGATAAAGAATACGATAAGCAACGATATCCCATTTCATAAAATTTAGTATCGTTTTGAATTTAACCTGTGCAATTAATATGCACTAGTCAAGTTGTGACCACTATGAGAAGCCACAATGAGGGTCCAATTCACCATCCTCCATTAATTCAGTCTCTTTAATCTCTTGTAACATCTTTAGTACTTGCCACATAGTAGGCCTCTGCTCAGGCGAGGTCAAGCTACAAGCCATAGCTACCTCAATTAGCATTTCCAATCTGTTGTCTTCTGCACCATCATCTTCTCTCGAGGACCTTACCCAATTCATCATATCATTTGGCACTAAAACCGGGAACTCAGATGGAAGCTTGCCAGTTAAGAGCTCTAACAACAGAATCCCATATGCGTAAACATCAGATTTAGAGGTTGTTTGGTGATTTGAATTGCGAGTTTCTGGAGCTTTGTATGCTCTGTTATCTGTGTCATCGTCAGTCGTTGAATTGAAAAGAACAGTAAGGCAATAGTCTGCAACGCAGGCAGCAAAATCTTGGCCAAGAAGGACGTTTGATGACTTGAGATTGCCATGGACAAACCTCCATGCTTGGTGGATATATGCGAGACCTTGTGCTACGTCCTCTGCTATTTTCAGACATGAGGTCCAGTGAAGTGGCTTTGCTCTCGTCGAATTAGAGCCTGCATATGCAACATTTTAGATTACAGTGCGAAACGAGTTATGACCTATGGGTTGTCGTCCGACGTCAGATTGATATTCTGACCTTTCAGACAATGATGACACAGTGGGACCCATGAATAAGAGAAGTCATATACTATGTATGGTAGGGTCCAACCCAATTCCTATCGAAATATTCCGTCAGCGAATGTAGGACCCATAACACAATCCATTTTATAGATTCCATTAGGCTCGGGTGGAGCATTACACACACAAATTAACATTTAATTGAGAAACAACCGGATCGCATCAATTTCCAATGTCGTCAAACATTCACTTTGTTGGTGGAGTCGAGTCAGGCACAATTCTTATTTAACATAACCAAGTTAATAAATAAACTTGCAAGCGTAAACAAAACTCGATTAAGTCAGCGTCAGTTTTCTTATACTGGCTTACTGAGTTAAAAAAGTATCAACCTGAAGAGACCATAGTGCAGAATGAAGCTGATTAGCTTACCGTGAATCAAAGAGAAGAGACTGCCATTGGGTTGGTAATCATAGATGAGAAGCCTCTCTTCTCTGGCTTGAAAATATGCTCTGAGTGGAACCAAATTGGGATGTCTAAGTCCGCCCACTGATTCCATATGCCCATCGAACATAGCTTTGGCTGTCCCCACCAACTTACTAGCATCAAGCCTCTTAACACTAACTATCAAAAGATTGTCCAAGACTGCCTTGTAGGTGGTTCCAGTGGTGCCTCTTCCTATCAACTCAGCTGAAGCTCTCATTAGCTGATCAAGCGTGTAAAGCTGTGCCTCACCTGCACAGAACAAAAGACTCCCACTTTTGCCCACTTGCATTCCTTGCACTCTTTTCACTTTCTCCTCCAACTCGTTCTCCTGCTGGTCTATTTGCATCACAGCCGCCATTTCAGGATTGATCACATTTTCAGATTCACTTAAGCTCTTCGACTTTTTCTGGTTTCTTTTCTTTCTCACAGCTATTACAAAACAAAGGAGTGAACCAATGAGAACGAACACTGCTGATGAAAACCCAATAATGAATGCTGTTCTCTTGTGTTTCGTTTTTGGACTCTGTTTCCCAAATCCAACGCCGTCTAAGTTTTCACTTTGACCAATGGCGATCGCCGGAGGTGGTGGCGCCGCTGCCGACAACGATGGACGGAAGAATGGTGAACTGGGACGACATTCTTTCTGTATAATCTCTCCACAAAGACTCGGGTTTGATAAAAAAGAGGACAGTCCAAAACGGGCTAATGTTGGTGTCACTGGCACTGCACCAGTGAGATTGTTACACGAGACATTGAACGCTTGAAGAAAGGATTGGTTTAATGGAGGTACACTTCCATTGAACCGGTTCCACTCAAGACGCAGGTAGTACAAGCGCTCTAGAGATATTAAATTGGAGGGTATAGGTCCAGTTAGACTGTTGAAGGACAAATCTAGAGTGCGTAGTCTGTGAAGGGAAATGATTGAAGGTGGGAAATAACCAGTAAACGAATTGTGAGCTAAAAACAGAGTCTTGAGGTTGACGAGTTTGGACAAATCAGGAATTGGTCCGTTAAGGGAGTTGTTCAGCAGACTGAGAACTCGGAGCTGGTCAAGGCGACTCAAAGTGTCCGGAGCGAAGACACCGCCGAGATCTAGGCCTTGGACGACGAGTCGAACAACCTTTCGTTGGAAACATTTTACTCCTAGCCATTGACAGAAGTGGAAGCTTGTGTTGGGAGAGTATGGGAGATTGTCTTTCAAATCAGCTTTGGATTTGAAGACGAGAAGAGCAGTTGCATCAGACAGTTGTACTAAGTTCACCGACGAGGCAACAATGCCTAAGGAACATAAAGACAGCACAAAACAAGCTTTTGGCAAGAGAAAATGGAGCATTGTCTCTGTTGAATGAAACTGAAACCCAGCTATCTAGTTGTTGCCTCTGTTTATATTTTGGCTGGCACAAGACCACAAGTGCAATTGGTCCATGACATCCCCTATAGCTACAACGTCGGGAGCGTATTACCTTAGGTGATGGGAGAGAACGAGCAGTACGTGACAAAGCTTGTCGGAACTGCAAGCTCAGAATCACGTGAACTTAAAAAGAAGAGAGGAAAAGTATTCTGACGGGAATTGCCGTTAATCATTTTTTTTATATATACATTAGTTATTTTCATTTCATCGGACTAATCTTCAATTCAAAGTTTTAGAAGAAGTAAATCTAGAATTTTAAGGTTCCTCAAGTTCTTTTGCAGCTTATACACTTCTATGCATAAGGAGTTTTCACATGCTGATTAGTCAGCTGCTAATTAATCATGTGAGATATCGCCGTAGATGAAGAAGGAAAGTAAATAAGAGCTCTCTTTTATTTATCTCAACAACAGTCTTGACATCGCAAGTGTGCTTATATACAGTCAACTAAATAAAGAATAAGTGGTCAATAAGTCCATACAGAAACGACCATCAATTAAAATAAAAACGACAATACATATCATAACATCCCTTCCTCAAGTTGGAGGTTGGTGGACATCAACCAAACCCAACTTGGAAAGAAGAGAAGCAAAGATTGGTGCTGCCAAAGCTTTAGTAAAAAGATCTACCGATTGATCCCTGGAAGAAATATGATTGGGAGCAACAAAACCAAGCTACCAAGCTTGTATTGATCATGAACTACATGACAGTCAATATTAAGATGTTTAGTGCGTTCATGAAAAACAGGGTTAGCAGTAATATGTATGGCAGCCTTGTTATCACACCATAAAGGAATAGGTGAAGTGAAAGAAATCTGTAAATCATGCAAAACATAAGAAATCCATAACAATTCACACACAGTTGAAGTGATGCTACGATACTCTGCCTCAGCGGAAGATCTGGAAACTGTAGGCTACTTTTTAGTCTTCCAATAGACTAAAAAAGAACCCAAGAAGACACAAAAACCAGAAATAGACCTTTGAGTTGTTAAGCAAGAACCCCAATCAGCATCACAATAAGCCATAAGTGAACATGCAGAAGATGATGGAGAAATAGAAGATGCAGTGGAAGCAGGGAAAAATAAACCTGTAGAGGGACAACCCTTCAAGTATTTCAATAAGTGAAGAGCAGCATCCCAATGACCTTGGCAAGGAGCACGAAGGAATTGACTTAGCTATTGAACTGCAAAGGTAATGTCAGGACGTGTAAATCCTAAATACAATAGCCTACCAATCAACCTTCTATACGATCATGCATCATCTAGTAACTGACCAGATTTGTCAGTTAATTGCAAGCCTTTAGGCAGTGGTGTAGAAACTGGTTTTGCTCCAGTTAAACCCGAATCAGACGGAATATCCAAAATATACTTCCTTTGATTGACATATAAACCAGTAGATGATCTAGCAATCTCTAAACAAAGGAAATATTTAACTGGGCCAAGATCCTTGATGATAAAGGCAGAATGCAGAAAACCTTTAACGTCATTTAAGATAGCTTCAAATGGTCCAGTTAACAAAACATCATCCACATAGATAAGAAGTGCAACAAAAGTAGAACCAGTGGATTTGGCAAACAAGCAATGATCATGTTGGGATTGCACAAAACCATGAGAAAGCAAGTGTTTAGTAAATTCACAATTCCATTGTCGAGAGGCTTGCTTTAAGCCATACAAGGACCTATTCAGCATACAAACTTCATTAGGTCCATCCTTAGTATACCCACCCGGTGGTGTCATATACACTTCCTCATTAAGAAAGCCATGCAAAAAAGCATTATTCACTTCTAACTGATGTATAGGCCAAGAAAAATGTGCAGTAATAGCTAGTAACAAACGAACAGTTACTGTTTTAGCAACTGGTGAAAACTTATCAGTAAAATCAATGCCTTTAATTTGATGATAATCTTTTGCTACTAACCGAGCCTTATAGCGGTCAACAGTGTCATCACGCTTAAGCTTCACCTTATAAACCCACCTAGAACCAATGGCCTTCTTACCATCTGGTAAAGGGGTTAAAATCCAAGTCTGATTAGATTCCAGTGCATCTAACTCCTGCTGCATAG
>JAOTAY010000006.1:4284793-4302852 GCA_025629805.1 Erythroxylum baracoense
ACTCTTCCGGTGGCGACGGCATCCGTTGAAAGAGCATTTTCTGCAATGACATACATCAAGAACAAACTTCGTAATAGCATGAGTGATGAATTTTTAAATGATAATTTAGTCACTTATGTGGAGCGAGATTTGTTTGAAGCTGTATCTGATAAAGATATTGCAAGACAATTTCAAAATATGAAACATCGTCGCAGTAGCAATGAGTAAAGGTAACGATCAAGTTTGGATGACTCCATGTTATGTTTTAGCGTGTTTGTGCGCATGTGTGTTTGTTTGTTTTTTCAGTTTCTTGATAATGATTGTGTGTTATCTTGAAGGATTCTCATAATCAAGATGGAGATGAAGACATGGAGATTGAGCTGTTAGGGGCTAGACCATCACAAGAACCTAGTGAGCCTTTATGTGAGAGTCAAGATACTTTATTGTTGAATTTTGTAACAGGTTAGTAGAGTGTCGTCTTTGTTGTGCTTTATTTGTGCATTTACCTTTCATGTTGTATTTTACTTATGGATGTGAATCTAGAACTTAGTTTAAGTATGCCTTGTAATACATTCTCAGTTAAACTACGCAACCCCATCCTTCAAATCCTAGGTCCGCCCCTGAACACAACTGCTGTTATTGTTATCCAAAGCTCCAATAATTATCCTTCGTTAAGTATTCATTATCAAATCTTATCTTAATTAGAATTTGAAATTTATTAATTTGTCTTGGAAGAGTCCCACAAAAACTCAACTAAGTCTAATTATCAAATAATATCTAAAATTAAATAATTAAGATATTAACATGTATATTAACACATAATTCAGGAAAACAGTAGAGGAATTTTGTGCTTTCAGACGAAGAAGTCAAAAAAATGGCTAGTAATTCGTGACCGACCAATGACGATCTCGAGGCCAATTTGGTTTATAGTTTTGTTAGGTTGCCATTAAGGTTGGTGACATCAGTGCAAAAGTAGAATTTGCAGTTTGCATGAATGAATAAGCACGACCCCAATCCCCCAGTTCCATACATCAAGGAATTTCATTGAAGAATTTTGCTTAAAAGAGGTGTGGGAGATGAGGAAGTTGAGAGCTGACGGCAGAGGTGCATGTGTATGGCAGATGGAAAACATTGGATGGATTGTAATTATAATTGTAGCGTATGTATTATTTATGGGAGTGTGGTCACTCACCTAGACGCGTACTGCAACCAAACTGGTTACAACTGTTTTTCCAATCTCCAGACTCCCCACTTAATGGCCGTGGGCCACTAAGCTCACATGGGTGCCTGACCACATGCTCTTGATCACCAATCACATTTTGTCTATTTTGTGCTTTAGGAAAAAAGTTCTTGTAGTCTATAATTTAGTAAATATCCTAATCTTATAGTATTTTAGATAATAAAAATATATTAATAAATTTAAAAAATAGCATTTGATTACTAAATTTATAAAAAAAAAACAAACACGTTAAGGTATTAGATCATATGAAAAGGTAAAAACTAAATACAAACATTCTCCATTCTCACTCCGTATAATTATGAAGATGCAACTTGTACGAGTTGGTCTCGCAATTACTAAAATGATAAATACATGTTGAAGAGAATCAATGATCTGCAGGAGGATCACATTGCATCTGGACGGGATCTTTGCCTCACTCATCCCCTAATCCCTACACATCACATCCTACCTTAACTGATTGGCCAAAGTTTTGATGAAAAGATAATAAATTGCATTGAGCTATACCGAACAAATACAAGGTGATCCCGCTTACTGTTCTATGGACCACCGCTACTATTCCGATTAGGATGGGCATCCCATTATTCGGCCAGCTGAAGTCTTGGACGAGTCACTGTCATTTGATCCCTGGCTCCGGTTGGACTCAGGTCCAATGCCTCGGGCTCGAGCCTCATCAGTAGGGGTTGGTTCGATATGTTAAATTGCATTTGTTTTAAAAAATATCTTAACCGAGTTTTCCGAGATATTAAAATATCTTCTAAACCGAAAACGGGAAGGAGCCACCCTTGGGTTCATTTTGATGTTGCTTTCTCAAATTTCATCATCGCTTTTGTCTACTCCAAATTAATGGAAATAAAAGAACAACAGGAATCTATCAAAGGGCCCCAACGGGGCTGTTATTTCAAAGCCTCATAAGCATGCCGTCTTGTCGTTTCTCCTTCCAATCCTTTGTTTGAGAGGCATTTATGTATTTCTACCAATCGCATTCCCGGAGAAAGACATTTCCTTTTCTCTATTATGGCATATTAAAATTTTATCAGAACTGTTGATACCAAAAAGACATCAAACTCCGTCCGGACTCTGAAAGATAAGGTGGACCCTTCCACATCGCACATACTTTTAACACTTTTCAAGACCCTTTTACGTAAATGCAATTAATCGATCTGCTAATTTACAGTGCAAGCCATCGCGTGTATATCACTCCCCATTACCGCAGTTCCTAGTTCGTGGGCACTGGTCTCGCTGCCTATCCTTCCCGGCCAATCAAATCCAATCCACATGGACGTGGCTCCAAGTTGCACGAGTGTCTTTTAGTCACACGCTGTTCAGAATGCAAGTTCCACTACAGTTTCGCAATTGTACGCTTCCTTATAATTTATATAGAAATATTAATTTACATACTATTTTCGTTTGCCTTTATAAGTCCACCATCATCCCAACTTCAACTTCACGCCTTACACTTACACTAATCTGATCCACCTCTCAATTATTCTCTCAAGATGGGGTCGTTTAGATCATCGTCAACAACCATGTTCGTGTTCTTTTTCCTTGCTTCTGTTACTTTAACATCGGCTTTGGACATGTCCATCATATCATACGACCAACAACATGGTACAAAGTCGAGCTGGAGGACTGATGACGAGGTTATGGCGATCTACGAGGAGTGGCTAGCCAAGCTCGGGAAAGCATACAACGGTTTGGGGGAGAAGGAGAGGAGGTTTCAGATTTTTAAGGAAAACCTTAGATTCATCGATGAGCATAATTCCGAGAACCATACTTACAGGGTGGGGTTGAACCGGTTTGCTGACATCACTAATGAAGAGTACCGGGCTGTGTACCTGGGTGCCCGACGCGAAAGTAAGAAAAGGTTGTCTAAGATAACGAGCAGGTACACGCCACGTGTTGGAGAGTCTTTGCCGGATTCCGTTGATTGGAGAAAGGAAGGAGCCGTTGCCAAGGTCAAGGACCAGGGGAGCTGTGGTGAGTTACTCTAAATGTTGAACTTTAATTTGGATGTCAACGAAGTTTTTATTTGTTTTAATAAAATGATATTTTGTATCTGCCTCTTTATAATTAATTTCTAAATCTACAAATTAGGAGGAACAGTTAGGAGAACTATTTGGGCAACCTTAATGGTCTATGATTGTTCTTTGGTTGTTAAAAACATGTTGAGATTCTGGATCTTCACATCTTTATCTTCAGACTTGGAAGTTTTTAGATTTTTCTTGGAAAATGGAAACTATGGAGGTTAAACGAGTAGGTGATAGCAGGGGCAAGTGAACTAAGTCCGTTCGCTTGTTTGGAAGATTGTATGTTCGACCTATCCGCCTACCGGAGAAGCTGTGAATCGGCTATACTCCCAGCATCTTTTGTCTGCGTCCGAAGATTTGTTCCGTCACGCCTAATTTCTGGACCCACACACAGTTGAACATATAAGCATGTGTGGGGTCTGGCCACTTCCAGATCTCTGTTAGGCCTCGGTCTATTATTAGAAACACGACAAATTATTAAATGACTTGTTTCTGGTATATCGGAAATAATTATTTCTACTATAGGTCGTAGATTTCTTTATAATATTGACATGAATAAGGATTCTAAATAATTTTAGGAGAGCTTAAAACTGATTTGTTAGTAGAGGATGGAGGGTGAGTTTGGTTCGAATTTGAAACTGTTTGAGTGATTGATGCAGGGAGTTGTTGGGCATTCTCAACCATTGCTGCCGTGGAAGGAATAAACAAGATTGTTACCGGTGACATGATTTCCCTTTCTGAGCAAGAGTTGGTGGATTGTGACACTACTTATAATGAAGGATGCAATGGTGGACTCATGGATTATGCCTTTGAGTTCATCATCAAGAACGGTGGCGTTGATAGTGAAGAAGATTATCCCTACATTGCTCGTGATAGCACATGTGACCCTTACAGGGTCCGTCTTAATTCTTTTTATAACTTGAAAGATGGTAGATACTGTGGGAAGTATGTTTTCTCATATTTATCTTTTGCATTTGCAGAAAAATGCCAGAGTCGTTACTATCGATGATTATGAAGATGTTGCTGTCAATAACGAGAGAGCACTGCAAAAGGCAGTTGCTAATCAGCCAGTGAGTGTTGCTATTGAAGCAGGAGGCAGAGCTTTCCAGTTGTATAATTCGGTATTTATCTTCTTCTTCTTCAACATTGCTTGTGTCGATCTAGTTAACTAGTTAGTATTCATGGACTTGTTTCCCTTGTTCATGTTTCAGGGCATATTTACTGGAAGATGTGGTACAGCTCTGGACCATGGAGTGGCTGCAGTGGGATATGGCACTGAAAATGGGAAGGATTACTGGATTGTAAAGAACTCATGGGGTGATGGCTGGGGAGAACACGGGTACATTAGGATGGAACGAAACATTGCTAGTTCAACAGGAAAGTGTGGGATTGCCATGGAGGCCTCTTACCCTATCAAGAAAGGCCGAAACCCACCCAATCCTGGCCCTTCTCCACCCTCTCCAATAAAGCCTCCAACTGTATGCGATAGTTACTATGCCTGCCCTGAAAGCAGCACCTGCTGCTGTGTCTTTGAGTATGCCAATGATTGCTTCGAATGGGGATGCTGCCCACTTGAGGGGGCCACTTGCTGCGATGATCATTATAGCTGCTGCCCTCACGAGTATCCTATTTGTAACGTTAATGAAGGAACCTGCTTGATGGTAAGACCAACTACACTCGTTGTACTCTTAATTTCCATGCACTATGCTATTTGTTTTCTGATTACCAATGTGAAATCTTTGAACAGAGTAAGAACAACCCATTAGGAGTTAAGGCCATCAGACGCATTCCTGCCAAGCCTTATTTTGCCCATGGAGCTCAACAAAAGAAGAGCAGTGCATAAACAGAAGCTTAAGATTTGAAGTGGTGGATATGCTGATCGAAGAATCCTGGCAGTGGTGGATGATCCTCCTTTTTGGTTCCTAATCTATCACGCCTCACTTCCTTTCCTGGATTAAAGTTACCAAAAGATGGTCGTGGATTGTTGAATTAAGAACTGACATTATTAAGATGATGGTTACGTATATACCTTCTTGTGCATCACTACTACATCTGAACAACTTCAAGATTGTTTTCAGCTTCCAATATCCTTTGTAAATGCTGTCATCAGTTCAATTGTCATCATTTAGCAAAACATGGCTTTCACAAGGATCTGTCATTCCCATGGCACTTTGTAGTTGACAAAGCATCAATGAAATTGTTATTGTCTGTTGCATCAACTGTTATTCGTGCCAACTTATTGTATATTTGTATCCATCAGGTGTACTTGACCAAAGCAACTGTAACCTTGTTCCATAATAGTGCCAGTTTGATCCACATAGAGATAGATTTCTGAATAGAAAAAGAAGCCACAGGAAACAGAAAGAAAACAACAGTTTTACGGAAATTGCCAGTTCCAAATTTAGTTTTAATATTTGCTCGCTTTAAGTACTCTTCTGCACTCATGGGGAAAGGTAATTCGACAAAAATACTTGAGAACTAATCCCATGCTTCTGCTGACGGCCATGACTTTGCGCTTTTCTATAGCCAAGTGACTCCAAGTTGGGTCCATCAGGATGATTTCAGAAGCACAAAGAAAGAAATCCTTTTTGGATTTACAGGTTTCCCACATGAATCGACAAATCTTAATCGAGCATGCTTGTTACTGCACCCATTAAAAGTAGGGTTTGAAACTTGGAAAGAACTCGTGCGTAAGAAACGTCGCAAATTTTCATCCTTTTGCCCTAAATTCTTGTTAGTTTTGGAAATTTCTTCATCAAGAGAGGGGGGGTCTTATTGGACATTTGTGATTTTCAAAATGATTAGGCAGATATTATTCACAAAATGCAACACGCCTGCCACTTTGATGGGGCCGAAGAATTTCTTGGTTTGTAGAAGGAAAACACGACAATAACCCCCCAACGCCAGAGAAGGATATAATATTGTGTTTCTGTTGATACTCAAGCCACGATGTGCATTATAAGTGGAATCATTTCTGTGTAAAGGGCATCCTTACCATTTAAAAAAAAAGGTGGGAACAGAATGCAGCCAAACTTCTGAAGTAGAAGCAAATGAAACTCATGGCCTTATTTGACAAATAGCTGATCAATTATTTGTTGATAGATTAAGATGTATTTGGCTGTTTGACAATAATCATATTTGATAATCAGCGTGGACTGAACTTAACTCGTTGTTTTTGAAATCGTTATTATGAGGAGCTTTTTTAAATAGCAGCTGCAAAATTAAAGGACAAAAATGATTATATTTAAAGGTTATTACAAATTAAAGAGATAAAAATATAGATAGATAGGGATAGAGATAGGGATAAAAATGAAGATAAGTTTATCATATTATGATAAGTTTCATTCTTTTGAATACAAATTTAACTATTTCATAACATTCAACGTTCAACAACGATTGATGATAAAGATAATTGAGTTCGGTTGAGAAAGTTAACAATACTTAGTATTGAGGAAGAACGTAGTAGCAATGTCCGGCTTAGTGATGACAAGGAACTTTTACAGCAAGACAAGGTGCGGGTCTGACAAGATTTGAAGCTGTTTTTGAAGCCTATACGTGAAAAACTTGTTCAGTTTGAGCAGGAATTCAAAGAGATAGGATCCACCAAGGCATAGACATTTCTGACAAGAGTAATTCTAATTGATAATTTTAGACTGCTATTGTATTTCTTTTTCATCACTTCTTGTTGACCAATAGTTTCCTGGAAGAATGTCATCAATGGAACATAAGATTATCCTGGTACTGAAAAAATTCTGATGTTGGCATGTAGTGCTTTGTTCTGCTTTGCATTTATACATTTGATGTTGATTGTGTTATACATATAAGTTGTAAGAAAAATTATCCTGAAATCGTAGATAGTATACTCCATTCACATACAGCGATCTCATAATTGATGGCTAAAAAGTAATTGTAGATAGCAGCGGATGTATTGATACAGATGAAATTAGCGCAGCGGGGCTTCAGGGAATTCAGCTATGCGAGCAACTGAGGTTATATAGATTGTTGTGATTGCAAATATTAACTTTCTTCCTGGCATGAACATGATATAGGATAATCATTGCACTTGTATTTTCCGACAGATGCATTCCAGAAGAAGCACATCCAGATGATGCATATTATTATCTTCCATAAGCTGGAGCCCTGGTTCCATGTAAGCAGATGGGAGGAATGCGGTGTTATGTATGTGGCAAAGATGTTGCACTCTTAAGGTTTTAAGCTGTGGAAGAAATGACGTGATATATTAAGATTAGAATTAGCATTAGCGTAGCATAGGTTGTTGGCACCTGGAACAAGGATTTTTTTGAGAATTGGCAGCAACTACATCTATGGATCAAAACTCGCCTGATCTATGGATGACTGTACGGAATTAATAATACAGGATAACTTGTTTGAGTACCTTGATAGTTGTAGGAGAGAAACCTTTCGTCCTTGAAGCTTCAGGTCCTTGCTTACATGGAGCAAACAAGCAGTCTTTAATGTAGAAACTGTTGTAGTGGTTTATCCCTATGAAGTCTAATCCATTCTTCAGCATCTTCAGCTTGTTGTTTGAAGACACAGGCAAGTCAGATTGTAGAACGTCTCGCATTTCCGCTAGATATTTTCCAGCTATAATTGGTTTCAGAAACCTGATAATTTAAACATTTTTTTCATCTTTATTCTGGAACTCCGTGCGAACATGAATGATAGAGATGCTTTGCCATTTCATGTAGAAAGCATGGGCTCTCTCAGCTGCTAACTTATCTTCCCGGGAATTACTGATGGGTTCATTCCATAGGACATTGATTATAATTCCAATGCTGTCATTTTGCTCTTTTGCAATATTTTCTACCGCTTTGTATGTGCTTTGTATGTTTGTGATTCTTTTGTTAGTGCTATAAGTCATAACGTATCATTTTGTATGTTTCAATTAACAAAATTCACATACTGTTACAGAAAAACTGTTGAGATAAATTAGAATACACATACTTGTATGATTCACATAATACTTTTCCTAAAAATCTGGAGTTGTATAATATGTCATTCATTCTCCTGAATGCATTTCGCATGCATTAGAGATTACAAGCGTTGTTTCACAATTTATGCGTCTAGTTCTTTCCAAAGGAAATTAGTGTTATCTGATCACATCCAGGTTTTCTTTCAACTCTGTTAAGTCGTTTATCTTCCATTTGATTTATTGTTTTCTAGAATGGTGTTAACTTAAACTGTTTTTAAATTTTCGTTTTTGCATTTCCTTTTTTTTGGATAATGATTCGATTTGATTTGTATGAGCTTGTGATATTATGATGATTTTGCATAGTACTGTGGATTTGATTTGTATTAGGTCATGCTTGCAAAAATAATAACCAAATTAGTTGGTTAGATATGATTCATAACTATTTGCAAATTGATTAACTAGTATATAATCTTATCTTTCCTTACATGATTAGATGACAACATCTTAAAAAAGAAACAAAAAAGAAAATTAAGGAGGGAATGATATAGGCAGGGTTCGTTAGTAAAAAGAAATACTTTTTATCTTTTGTAACATTTATAACCAATATATTTAAAAGAGTAAGGGAAAACGTGGTGAAGTTATTTGTTAAAGGTTACTATGGAAAAAGGTGAAGGAAGAGTTTCAGAAAGCGACCAACTTACCATAGGATAAAAATAAACTTAAAAATAAGTTTGATTGAATGAGAGTTAGATGGAGTCTTTGGAAATAGTTGAAAGGGAAAGAAACAAGATTAGGATAAGACTATGACAAAGAAACAATTGATGCCAATAAGGAGTGGACGACTTTGAAGAATAAAGTTAACGTTTTTGTAAAACCAATTTAAGTTATTTTCCTTTACTTTAATGATAAATAGCTAGTTAAATAATTTATATTTAGGTTATTTTATTTTTTTTGGTAGTCATGGATCCATGCATAACAAGGTAGTGAAAGTGTAAGAATCTAAATTCTAATCCCACGACACCCCCAAAAATCCAGAATATTAGATGCATGCATACACAGATTATAAGAACATGAAATTTTAGCACATGTACCTTTGATAATACTCCTCCTTTCTTTAATCTTCTCATTGTTTAGGTTGTAGCAAACATCAAACACCTTCTTTGATCACTTAAGAACACACAAAGATGAAGAAAAGTAGTGTGTAAGGATGGTTAAATCATCAAACAAGATGAGTTCAAGTAGGTGCTCAAATGGAGAGATAGATCAAGATTATGTTGCATGCAATTAGATTCATGCAACAATTGCATAAATTGCATGAACAAGACTCAAGACCACTTCTTTCTAACTCCATAACACTTATGGACCCCTTATCCTCTCACTTAAGGGTGTTATTAACTTGTTAAGAAGAACTCACTTATGGATCATCTGTCGTGCCTTCGGTCACGATTCTGGCCTACTTCAATGATAGCCATGCACATTTTGTTTTTCATCCAAACTTTTATGCGTGTGACCCTTAGGTTCTCGGTTATTTTGAGCACTTGAATTAACTTTTAATCCGAGCAAATCATGGATGGTTTCATGCCCTTTGAATTAATCTTAATTCAAGCAAATCATAAAGGGTTTCATGATGCCAATTTACCATAATATAAGTGAATTAACACATGAGCTCTTTGATAGTTAATCATCCGACTTACGAACCTTTCCATAGATAATTCGTGTAATTCGTCCCTTCACCATTCTATACCCCACTTGGTTCGGAGTATGGACTATGTGCCAACTCCCACTAGACTGATTATGTCACATCTAGTCCAAGTGATGTTAGTTCTTATCCTAGGATTTCATTACTCTATATGTCATTGAAGACTCTCTTCATGACACATGATTGCTCTGAGCAGAGACTCCTAAATAATGACCCCGATAAGAGGCCGTGGTTATCATGTCCTTCTATTAGGAGTGGTGAATCTTTTATTGGCTACCCAATTACCTTCGAATATCAATAGCTGTATCCTATGAGCGATCTCGTCTTGAGGCAACAAGGAATAATGTCACAGCACATAATCAGTATCCAAGATATCCTTAAGTACCTCAAGTTTAAGGATATTTGCACCATTACTATGATGAGATTAATCATTGACATTTGATAGATCATCTATATGATAATCTCATAGCGGGTCATTCTATGTACTTACTACTCTTAGTAACATCCACATGTTAACTCTAAATATCTCATGCTTACAGTTTGTGAGATCCACTGCTTAATCAAATCAAGGAGTATAACATGTGCTAGTCTATCCAAATTAATAATGTCATGTCTTATTAATCCTATGACTAGGGATAATTTAGATACTAACATAATTGCATATGATAGGAATCTCATTATCATAATCTCATTATGATTTCCTTCATGCTATGTTTTGTATTATGGACTTAATTAATTCGATTTAAGATCGACATCAATTTATAAATAAACGAACATCAAATTAATGAAAAATTACCTTTCGCTTTATTAATCAAAATAAAGTTTATACAAAAGTACTAAAGGTGATTGCCTTTAGAGCACTACTTTAATAATCTCTCACTTGCACTAAAGTCAATCGCCTTTTTATCTAATACCATAGGCTAGTACACTAGAATCAAATTTCATTTGAGGAAGTGGCTTAGTCAAAGGATCAGCGATGTTCTGATCTGTGGGCACTCTCTCTATCTTCACATCACCTCTATCAATTATCTCCCTGATGAGGTGATATCTCCTGAGTATGTGTTTGGACCTCTGATAAGACCTCAGTTCCTTAGCTTGTGCAATAGCCCCATTGTTGTCACAGTATAACAATATTAGGTCTACTATGCTAGGAACTACTACGAGTTTTATGACAAACTTCTTGTTCCAAATAGCTTCTTTTACCGCTTCCGCAGCTGCAATGTACTCTGACTCGGTCGTCGAATCTGCATTTGTCTCTTGTTTGGAACTCTTCCAACTGACTGCACCACCATTCAGTGTGAAAACATAACCTGATTGGGATTTGGAGTCATCCTGGTCAGATTAAAAATTGGCATTTATATGCTTGTTCACTACGAGATCTCCATTTCCATATATCAAGAATACATCCTTAGTCCTTCTTAAGTACTTTAAGATATTCTTGATAACCACCCAGTGACCCTCACAGGATCCGATTGATATCTGCTCGCAACACTTAGAGCATACGATATATCAGGTCTTGTACATAACATAGCATACATGATTGATCCTACTGCAGAAGCATACGGAATCATACTCATACGAGTCCTCTCATCTTGTGTCTTAGGACACATAAATTTTGAGAGTTTTATCCCATGAGTCATGGGAAGAAACCCTCTCTTGGACTACTCCACACTAAACCTATTTAGCACTTTGTCTATGTATGTTGACTGTGAAACACCTAGTAACTTCCTTAATCTATCACTATAGATCTTATTCCCAATATATAAGTTGCTTCTCCAAGATCCTTTATGGAAAAATTACGGGACAACCAAACTTTGACTGATTTCAAACTTAAGACATCATTTCCTATAAGTAATATGTAATCCATATATAACACAATGAATATGATAGAACTCTTACTAACCTTCTTATACATATAAGGTTCATCAGGATTTTGTGAGAGACCAAACTCTTTGATTGTCTCATCAAATCAGATGTTCCAACTCTTAAATGCTTGGTTCAATCCGTAAATGGATTTTTGAAGCTTACATACCTTTTTGCCATCTCTGGATATGAAGCCCTTAGGTTGTATCATATACACATCCTCTAGTAGGTTTCCATTTAAGAAAGTCATCTTCACATCTATCTGCCATATTTCATAATCATAATGAGCAGCAATAGCTAGGAGTATTCTAATGTATTTAAGCATAGTTACGGGGCTAAATGTCTCGTCATAATTAATTCCTTGTCTTTGACAATAACCTTTAGCGACTAACCTTGCTTTATAGGTAATCACATTACCTTACATATTGATTTTGTTCTTGAAAATTCACTTGCACCCTATAGGTTTTAACCCTTCAGGGTAGGTCATCCAAAATCCATATTTGGTTTTCATACATGGAATAAATTTTAGACTTCATGGGTTGAAGCTATTTTTTAGATTCTAAACTCTTCAGAGCCTTTTCATAGGTTGTAGGCTCATCATCCTCTATGAGCAATAAGTCATTTTGTTCACTTATGAGAAATCCATATCTCTCTGGAACGTTACGTATCCTACTTGACTTATAAACATATTTTGTGTCAGAAGGTTCAACTATTGTTTCATCTCCATGAACAACATTTCGGGTCCAGGTAATCAATTTGCGTCTGTTTGAGCATCATAAACTTCTTCAAGTTCAACTTTGCTCTCACTGTCTTCTCTTAGAAGAAACTCTTTCTCTAAAAAGACAGCATGCTTTAAGACAAACACCTTTTGCTCTAAAGCATTATACAACTGATATCCAATTGTTTCCTTAGGATATCCTATAAACAAACATTTATCAGACTTCGCTTCAAGCTTGTCTAATTGAATTCGCTTCACATAAGCCGGACAACCTTAAACTTTCATATGAGAAAGATAGGGCCTCTTGTTAGTCCATATCTTATAGGGAGTAACTTCAACTGCCCTTGAAGGGACTCTGTTTGTCACATAAATAGTAGTCTCGAGTGCATAACCTTAAAAGGATTTTGGTAGATCTGTTAAGCCCATATTGACCTTACCATATCTAACAAGGTTCGATTTCTCCTTTCCGCCATACCATTATGTTGTGGTGTGAAAGGTGGAGTCCACTGGGACACTATCCCATTATCTCTAAGATAAGTTAGAAATTTCTCGTTTAAGTATTCACCACCTTGATCTGATCGAAGTGTATTAATACTTCTATCGAGTTGCTTCTCTACTTCATGTCTAAATTGTTTGAACATTTCAAACGCTTTAGACTTGTATCACAATAGATACACATACCCATATCGTGAATAATCATCGATAAAAGTAATGAAGTACATAAAACCACCTCTGGCATGAATAGACATCAGACCAGATACATCAGAATGTATTAAGTCTAATAACCCATTCATTCATTCTAATTTTCCTTTAAAAGGTAATTTAGTCATCTTGCCTAACAAGCAAGATTCACATGTGTCATGTAATTCATAATCAAATGATCCTAAGCTACCATTCTTGTGTAGCTTAATCATGCGTTTCTCACTTATATGACCAAGTCAACAATGCTATAAGTAAGATGATTTTAGATTATCTCATTTTTGTCTTTTATTGTCATTGATATTTAAAATTGGATTCAACATATCTAATATGTAAATTCCATTGTATAATGTAGCAGTACCATACAACATTTCATTCAACTTAATTAAACAAACATTGCTTGAAAAAATTAAATGAAATCTCGCTTTATTAAGACATGAAACAGATATAATGTTTTTAGTCACAATGGGTACATAATAGCAAATTTCCAAAATTAACTCTAGCCTACTAGGAAGATACAATACATATGTCCCTACAGCTAATGCAGCAACTCTTGCTCCATTTCCCACACGTAGGTTCATCTCTTCCTTCTTGAGTAGTCTACTATCCCTGAGACCCTGCTTATCATCACATATGTGTGAGCCATATCTAGTATATAATACCCAAATGTTATGATCAGAAATAGTATTAACCTCAATGATGAATATCTTACCTAAAGTAGATGGTGGGTCATCTAATGCCTTTTTTTTTGCTTCAGTGACTCCAGATAAGTCTTCCAATGTCCTTCCTTATTGCAATGGAAGCATATCCCCTTTGGTGTTGTCTCCTTCTCCTTCTTCTTAGTTACACCTCCCACTGGCTTCTTAGACTTCTTCTTCTTCTTTTGGTTCTTCTTTCGAGAACCAGAAGCAGAGTCCACTAGTATCACAGCCTTACTGTCCTTTTTGACAGTTTGCTCAACTATTTTGAGCAGATTAATTAGCTTAGGAATGGTTGTGGATATTTGATTCATCCGATAGTTAAGCATAAACTGTGAATAACTATCAGTCAAACTAGTCAAAATTAAGTCTAAACTTAATTCATGATCCATAATGAAACCCAAACTGGCTAATCTCTTAATGTAGCCATTCATCTTTAATGCATATTGCACCAGAGATTATCCCTCAACCATCTTTGAACGAAAAAGTAACCTCAAGGTCTCGAACCTTTCAAACCGAGCTTGGTCATTAAACAGTTCCCTCAGATGGTAGACTATGGTATGAGCATCTATAACCTTATGTTGCTTTTGTAATTCTAGTGACATAGAGGCCAACATTATACAGCTAGCCAACTCACTATCATCTAGTAGCCTCTTGTAAGCTCTCTAATCTTCATCAATTACATCGGCAGCAGGGGGATCGGGAAGTGGTTCATCTAGGACATATCCTAGTTTTTTGAATTTGAGAATAATTCTCAAATTATGTAGCCAATCTAAGAAGTTGGGTCATGTGAGTTTGTTGGAATCTAACAGGGAGCATAGGTTCACACTAGAAGACATTGTGGCAATTCAATAACCTAGAAGAACGAGAGAAAGTGTTAGAATTTACACTTAATGCATATCTATAAGGACTTTAATAACATGCATCATGGGTCCCACTATTCTTATTCAAATCTATAGCCTTCACTACGAATTCGACAAAACTTGTAATTTTCTTAATGGGTCGATATCTGATATCACCAAGAATGACCTTGGGTTTGCCCAATAAACCACCTTAGGTCAATCGGTAGGTATCATTCATACCAATTGCATTTAATTATGCAACTATCGACTTGTGCCATCAACTGTTGATTTAGCACACTTATTGGATTATCGACTCTTGATTTATATACATCCCATATATATAACTCAACTTCACCTCTATCCGTGTTCCTGGGATTAGCCCAACAAATCAACACTTCCAATTAGGACCAACCCATTAATCCGAAAATCTAATTTTCATGGTTTAAACATATTCGTGTAGAACGGGCTTGGGTTTGCCCAATAATCTAACTCTAAAAGAACTCTAGTTCTTGTCATATCAATAGAAGGCGTAAGTGCTAATATTTTGGTTGAGGGATTTGTCCTTTGGTCTCATCAATACTTGGATGATCTTGATCATATATATCACATATATATTTAGATTATGACAACTCAATTGAATTGAGCCTATGTCCATAACTACCTTTAAACTGCATCTTATGCATGTATAACACAAATGAGGTTTAAATTTAGGTTGTGACTTGACTATGCATCCAAAGACCGTGATTCGATTCAACTCTTGAACCTAATCAGCTACTAGTGTTAGTCTTGGCCAATCTGAATTAAGTGTGATTTGATTAGGAACCCTAAAATTTAATTATTTTGATGTCTAGATTAAACACTTTAATCCTAGTTTATAAGCCTTTATCTAGTCACACTAGAAATGCTACGCTCTACTTGGATTAATTCTAAATTAATCCCTAGCGTTTCTAAAATTCTTGTACACCAATTAGTCCTCTATAATATCCCTAAGTCATCTTATGTTACACCCACAGACCTCCTAGAAGGATATGCAGATATTACCTAAGACAAGACGTAAAACATATCAAAATAATACAAAGCGTAACCAGAATTCAAACCACCAATTATTGTGTTTCCATGCATATTCGACTTTATACATAATTTAAATAATACACTGAATTCATTCAAATACATGTGTCAAGTCATCTTGAATTAAGGTTATTACATTACAAATCCTTAAACAAAACGGTACATATCTTAAGTTCAAATATACTCTATATTACAGTATTTACAAACGTTTAAAAAATACATCATGTTTCATATTATACATACAAACCAAACATACATCTCCAAACAAAAAACGTTCTTCGTTGGCCATCACGGTTGTTATTGTCCCAGTCTTTAAACCCGCATATCTGAACCTACACGGGGCAAAACCACCGTGATAAGCATAAAGCTTAGTGGGGAATAACTAAATCATATATAAATTGACAACTGTTTAACAGTAACCTAACATCCACATATACTGAATCAACATATATCATAAGTAATCATTGAAGGTTCATATTAAAGAACAATTCAAATATAATGGATTTTAGAACAAAATAAAATCTATCGCTAGAGAATATTTCTCATATTAATGCCAATCATTTAAGTATTAGAACAAATTGTAAATGTTTTAGAACTGATTATCATAATAGGGTATAAACCCTTCAGATCAGAATAAGACTTGTATCAATTTAGAGTTTACCTCATATCAAATTTAAGTATAAAATCAAAGTTTTGTTTATATTAGAATTGAACATGTATCAGAATATAAAACAAGTTAGATTACTAATCCTTTATACAGAAGTGGGTAACAGGGCTAATACAGGAGATACTATGATTGGAATCACAAAACAGGAGAGACTTGTGTCTCAATATCAGGAGACACTGAAGTGTCATTATCAGGAGAGTCGTATGTCTTAGATACCGAAGTATTATTATCAGGAGACATCGAAGTGTCAACACCTTAAATGTGTCCAGGAGCAGCTGCAGACTCTTCTAGGCATGCCTATTTAGCCACGACTAGGACTTAACAGTTTTAAAACAAAACAGGTTCGTTTCAACAATTACATGTTTCACATATATAGAAAGCACTTCCAACACAATCCCAACTATCAAACTCCTCAGACAACTGATAGTCTGGAATTATCGCGATGTGATAGCAGAAATTCCCAATTCACAAACATCCATATCCAAATCATAATACATAAGTCTTTGGAATTCATTCATTTATGATCACACCAAGTAATTCAACATCGTAAACCATACATCCTTTACAATAACATCTCAATTAAGTCAAAATTCAACCATTGTTGAAAGTCCTATTCTTATATATGTTAATAATTACAAAATCAAGTTTAACATTATTTTCCAGATGTTCCTAGGACAATTTTGGGTCAACTGTATATGGTCATTTTGACATAGAATATGACTTTTTTAGACAATAAGTTCTTCTAAAATTTTTTTTCTATTCCTTAAGTTTCAAACATAATAAAAAACATTCAATTTGGTTCAATATTCTGTGAGTTATGATCAAAATACTGAAGACTGTGCAAAAGAGCGTGAGGTCTGGTGCACAGGTGTGCACCACACATGCATGGCCGTGAGTAGAAGATGCATGGCCATAAGTTTGTAAATTCATGGCTGTGTACATAAGGAAGCATGATCGTGCTTGTTCACGATCATGTAATCCTAAAAATTATGGGGTGGTCGCGATCGTGTATGTGCACGATCGTGCACCCCTATTACATATACCAACTTAAAAGGAGCATATCTCTCCAACCCGATATCCAAAAATTTCAAACGTTATACCGTTAGAAAGCTAAGAGGATAAGCTACAACTTTTATGAAGACATCTTTGTCTAATTCTGCCTAATAAATGACACAAAAAATAATACAAACAACTAAAACATTTGAAATCTTCCTTAAAAACCAATTTGGGCAAACATACATCGTATTGCATTACAAGATGGATTACAAACATAATACATTATACATATTGAACTTATCATAAACATGTCTTAAAACCCAATCCATCCTGTATTATAGTTATTACAAACCTTTGTTTTGGTTTGTTTGTCCTATTTTGTGTGTCATCCATATATTCTTCCAGGGGGTATATGGGTGTTACATCTCAAATTTATCTAAACAATTTCGGCACATGCTAAAATTATCTTGATGGCCAAAATCTTCAAGATAAATAAGTTAACCTACTAGACACTAAAGAGATCGATTCAATGTTCGGAAAATTTCTGGAACCCTAATTTCAAGCACATGCATTAAGCATGTTAGTTTCATCAAAATAATATATTTCTTATCACATAAGAACCTTATTTAG
>JAOTAY010000006.1:4302952-4312984 GCA_025629805.1 Erythroxylum baracoense
GTTCTTTGTCACAACGGGTACATAATAGCAATTATCCAAAATTAACTCTAGCCCACTAGGAAGATACAAAACATAGGTTCCTACGACTAATGCAGTAACTCTTGCTCTATTTCTCACACGTAGGTCTATCTCTCCCTTCTTGAGTGGTCTACTATCCCTGAGACCCTGCATATCAACACATATGTGTGAGCCACATCTGGTATCTAATACCCAAATGTTATGATCATAAATAGTATTAACCTCAATGACAAATAATATACCTGAAGTACACGGTGGAGCATCTAATGCCTTCTTCTGCTTCAACGACTCCAAATAGGCTTTGCAGTTCTTCTTCGAATGTCCTTCCTTGTTGTAATGGAAACATATCCCCTTTGATGTAGTCTCTTTTGCCTTCTTCTTGGCTACACCTCCCACTGGCTTCTTAGACTTCTTCTTCTTCTTCTTTTGGTTCCTCTTGTGAGAACTAGAAGGAGAGTCCACTAACATCATAGCCTTATTGTCTTTCTTGATAGTTTGCTTAGTTGTTTTGAGTAGATTAATCAGCTCAGGTATCAAAGTAGATATTTGGTTCATTAGATAGTTAAACACAAACTGTGAATAATTATCAGTCAAACCAGTGGGAATTAAGTCCATACTTAATTCATGATCCATTATGAAACCCAAACTGGCTAACCTCTCAATGTATTCATTCATCTTCAACGCATACTACACTAGAGATGATCTCTCAGCCATCTTAGAGCAGAAAAGAAACCTTGAGGTCTCAAATCTGTCAGACCGAGCTTGCTCATCAAACAGTTCCCTTAGATGGTAGACTATGGTATGAATAACCATAGCCTCGTGCTACTTTTATAGTTCCAGTGACAGAGAGGCCAGCATTATACAGCCAGCCAACTCACTATCATCCAGTAACTTCTTGTAAGCTTTCTGATCCTCATCATATGCATCGATAGTAGTGGGATCGAGAAGTGGTTCATCTAGGACATATTCTAGTTTCTCAGATTTGAGAACAATTCTCAAATTCCATAGCCAATCTAAGAAGTTAGGTCCTGTGAGTTTGTTGGAGTCCAATAGAGAGCGTAGGTTCACATTAGATGAAGACATCGTGACAATTCAATAACCTAGAAGAACAAGAGAAAGTATTAAAATGTACACTAATGCATATCGATAAGAACTTTAATCACATGCATTATGGGTCCCACTATTTTTATCCAAATTCATAGCCCTCACTACGAATTTGATAAAACTTATAGTTTTCTTAATGGGTCGGTATCCAATATCACTAAGAATGACCTTAAATTTGCCCAACAAGCCACCTTAGGTCAATCTGTAGATATCATTCATATCAATTACATTCAGTTATGCAATTATCGACTTGTGCCATCAACTGTTGATTTAGCATACTCATTGGGTTATCAACTCTTGATGAGTATACAACCCATGTGTACTACCCAACTCTGCCTCTATTCACGTTAAGCTTGGGTTTGCCTAACAAATCAACGCTTCCAGTTAGGACTAACCCATTAATCCGGATCTTATTTTGTGTTTATTTTCTTGGATCTGGAAATTGTTTTGCGTCTGCTCCATATTTTGTTATTGTTTCTGGAAATTAATTTCTCTGTGTTTACTGCCTATGTAATTTATGCGTGTAATGGAATCTCTTGCTTGTGTATATTGGATATCACCACGCATGAATCGTCATTGGTAGGTCGACACCAGCGGTGAACCATTGCTGGTGATGGTTGGAAGCAGCGGCGAATTACCACTGGTGAAGAAGGGCACTTTTGCCCTAGAACAACACAGTAGATGAACTATTGGAAACCCATAAACAATGGGGAAGTAGTGGCGCGGAGAGAAACAAATAGGAGGCAGTAAAGGACGAGGAAAACCCTAGCTCTGCCCCCACATTGGGGAATAACGTCTGTTTTAATGCACACGCCAATCAATGATACTAGTTAACCCAACATGTGTAGCACACACACATCCTCACTCGTTTTTAATTTGATTTTTTTGTTTTAAAGGCCTTAATTTCAATTAAATTAATTTAATAGAGATTAAATTGGTTTATATTCTTAATAAAATTGATAAAGAGTTTTTCTATATGTTTAAAAATTATTTTCAAAGGATAATTTTATTAAGAATATTTTAAATTTTAGTTAAAATTTTCAAGGATTTAAATTATTAAATTAAATTAGTTGTCAAACCAATAATTAGAATCAAGCAAAAGTTTTTAAATGATTTCTTTCATAATTAGATTATGTTAGAAATTAAAAATATAATAAGATTATATTATTTTTTATGAGACCAAAAAATTTTGAAATTTTAAATTTCTCAATTAAATATTAAGTATATGTTGAGAACGTGATAGTTGTCTTTCATTATTTAAGAATAAAATCAGAGTTTTATTTATTTCAAGGTTTATTGAGCAAATTCAAGATCACCTTAACCCAATTATTTTTTATCTTAAATTAATGAGTCATACTTAACTAAATTTATATGATTTGGATGAACAAACTCATGATCATATGGATTTAGAAGTAGTGTTAGGAATAATATATATGATATATTTTGGAAAAGAGTTATCACCTAACAAATTTGAAAGTCATATAAGATATCATTAATAAAGTTGTTACTTACCTGATTTAAATTTAGTTAGTTTATTGAGTAAACTCAAGATTAATTATTTTTTAATGGAATCCTATCCCACTAGGAAATTATTTGATAATTTCTCAATTTAATAGTGATGGCTATTATTTTGAATAAAATAATGGGAGTAATCAAATATTTATTAAAGTCCTCAATTTATTTGATTTTTGGGTATAAAGTAATACTTGCTCTATTATGTCTTTTGATTATTAAATCAGAAGATGCATACCAATCTGACGTTGAGGAACATCATGAATGCTAACAAGCTAACTAGACTTAATTTTTTAGACTGATTTCGTAACTTGAGAATTGTTCTCAGACAAGAAAAGTAGCTTTATGTTTTTGACACTCCTATACCACCTTAGCCTAGTTCAAATGCGATTGATGAGGCATGAGAGAGATATTAATGTTATATTGATGAAATTTAGCAAGCTATATGTGTAATGTTAGTTAGTATGTCTCTAGAGTTTCAGAGGCAACATGAGAACATAGATGCTCCTACTATTCCTATGCATCTCAATGAGTTGTTTGATACATAAGGCATGGTAGAGTTGTATCAATTCTCTAAGGCATTATTTCAATGCAATATGGTAGAAGGATCTTTAATGAACTTGCACGTGATGAAGATGATTGGGTATATTAAAAAATTAGTCCAATTAGGTTTTGTCATGAGCTATGAGTTAAGAATTGATCTGATGCTATAGTCTCTCAGTTTAAGCTTTTCACAATTTGTTATGAACTTTCACATGAATCAAAAGGATATGTCATTGCTTGAACTGCTGAATATGCTCAAGACTGCGGAAGAGTCCCTTAAGAAGGAATCCAATTATGTTCTTGTCGTGGATTCTTTTAAGATAAAGAAAAAGGGTTCTAAGAAGAATAATAAAAAAAATAGAAGGCTTCTACTAAAGTAGTAAAGCAAAAAGGTGGTATCAAGAAGAAAAGTAATAACAAGGACACATGCTTTCATTACGGAGTCAATTGACACTAGTATCTAGAAGAAGAGCAATAACAAGGGCACATGCTTTCATTACGGAGTTAATTGACACTGGAAGAGGAGCTGTCCATCTTATCTTGCTACCTTGAAAGACAAGAAGCTTAAGGAAACTGTTTCTTTAGATATGTTTATGATTAAGATTTCTTTCAACTTCTGTTCCACATTCTTGGGTATTAGATACTGGATGTGGTTTTCATATATGTAATAACATGCAGATGTTAACATGGAGCTAGTAGACCGTTGAGGAAAGGCGAAGTGAACCTACAAGTTGAAAATTGAGCAAGAGTTTCTGCATTAGTTGTGGGAACTTGTAATATAGCGTTGCTTTTTGACCTTGTATTAGAACTAAATATTTGTTATTATGTTACAGTAATTACAAGAAACGTCATTTCTATTTCTTATTTAGATTTGAATGGATTTGTCTTTATTATTAAAAATAAGAGTTGTTCTTTTTATAAAGATGATGTTTATTTAATAGATTTGAATTACTTATAAATGGTTTGTATAAATTAGATCTTGAAAGGCCAATTATTATCATACATAGTAAGAAAAGAAAGTTAAGTGACTAAAATCTATCTTATTTATTTCTACATGAAAAAGATCCTTTTAATTACAAATTATATTCATACGAAACTTGTGAATGTTGTTCGTAGAAAAGATACTCAATGTCCAGACGCCAATACATTTTCAAATGATTAGGCAAAGATACTTCACAAAATGCAACACGGCTGCCACTTTTATGGGGCTGAAGAAGTTCTTGATTGATGGAAGAAAAACACGATAACAACTCGTCAAGGCCAGAGAAGGATATAATATTGGGTTTCTGTTCATACTCAGCCATGATCTGCATTATAAGTGGAATCATTTATGTGTAAAGTGCATCCTTACCATCGAAGAAAAAAGGTAAGAACAGAATGCAGTCAAACTTCTGTACTAGAAGCAAATGAAACTTTTAGATAGTTAACTGTTCTGTTTTAAACAAGGACATATCTTCTCGTCAACGATAAAATGGGTGTGATCAGTAATTTCCGGGAAAAAAAAGGGTGTACATAGCTTAAATCATGGCGTCAATCTTCTCAGATATTATATATCCGTACGATACGTGGAACAACAATGAAGATTAAAAAGTCGACGTTGGGGACCATCCTGCTGGAGGTTGGATGCCAAACTTCCCACTAAACCACTCAATCCAATAGTCAATTATCTCGTCTTCAATTTGATCTGGGGACCATGGTGTATCGATTCAGTACCACTTCCTTAAAAAGAGAGGGATAGACCACTGGTGTTAGACCCCACAGTGTTAACTCCATTCTTGCCTGTAATGAAGGGATTTGCCTGATCTCAATTACATGTAGTGTATGTTGGTAATCATGCAGTGGTTAGGCTCACACATCAACTTAATCTTTTCAGTTATTATACCGAAGCAAATCGCATGCAGGCCTGTTACGCGTTAAACCTGTGAGTCAGATTCAGGTATCTTTCCATGCAATGCATGGAGACAACAACATATTTGGATCACTTATTGAATTAACATAAATTAGCTTGATAAACAGCTGAATTTTGCACAGCAGAATCATTTTGATCGATGACTCCCAATACAACACTACTTTCTCATTCTAAACTTGGGTGGGTTTAAGGGAATGGCCTTTTCTTCTTGAGCAGCATCTAATTGGCATAAAGCCTTCACTTTTATGTCAGAAACATCAGGCTTAGGGCCGTCGATCTTGACTCTATGCCTTGTACTGTCATTCATGACCAAAGCTGTGCCAATAGCCTCTGAATCACTGTACTGTGGCATCATAGAGGGTAGCTTTGATAGCAAAGCTCCAAGACTACATGACATGGAAGGCAAAAGAGGTGGTAACGACCAAATGGGCGATCCTGTAATAGCAGTTTGGGGACTGTTCCATCCCAGGTTGATGGATTTGGTCGGAGAATTGTAAAGTGTTTCATCAAACAATCTCTTCACTCCAACTACTTGTCGTTTGTCATCCGGAAATGCTGTTTCTTGTTTTTCAACCATCGGGTTATTGGGTTTAAGGACATAAGGATGTTGGACGGGTAGGTACGGCCTCTGAATGGCATAGACTCCTGGTAAGCTCTGGAGATAGCTGAATTTCCTTTGTACGCTGATTACTAGATTAAGATCCTCAACAATCTGAAAAATGAACGTCGACCATCATTAGAGATATCGCACACTAGTTGCAGGGAAGTGAGACAGGGAATGAGAAAGAGACCTTATCAAAAGATCCCAATTGAACGATGCCTTCTCTGACTGAAATGATGGCAATTGTCTGCGAAAGAACAAAGTTAGAATAAGACATTACGGCTTCGTGATAGGAAATTTTTTAGGCTGGCTCATCTCAAACGTACTACTGATATGTCAACAACCTGGATTCCTGAAGTGAATTGAAACTCCCATGCCCTTGGTTGCTGTATATTATAAAATAATTATTTTTGGAGTCATGCTAGAAAGGTAAGCAAATCTCTGAAATTTGCATTTGTTCATCTGATAGCACAACTTTGAACTAATATTCTTACAGGTTCAATGGACATATTCCAGGAGGAGGTGAAGTTAGGATCACTCTCATTTGGGTTCTCTTTGAATACCCATTTGTGACTGTTATCCGCTGCAACCTTTCCCACTAGTCTGAAATCAGTTAAGATGAAATATCCTTCTACTTACTTACCACCAAAAGAAAGCAAATCACGTGAATGCACAAAAACCTCACCCTTCTCCATAGTTGTAGACCTCATGAGACATTTTGAAGAAGACGTCTGCTCCAAACCTCCCCTTCATGTACCCACTTGCCGTCCTCTCGCATTCACAAAAATCACAGAATCCATCTTCCCAGACAAGGATCCTGGAAACAGTAGGAAAAAGTAACATACATTAGAACCCAGAATTATGGTAAAGACTTAAGAATTTGAGACCCAAATCAATTAATTACCAGTTTCTTTTGTTCCCTTTGGAAAGATCAAGTGCAGTGCCTCCATAATCCCACCTGGAAAAAAGAAATGCAAGACATGTGGACATTAGGCATACATTAAGCTCAACATGTAAACCATATTTCTAAGTTTTTTTTATATAATTGTCGGTTTGTTAGAGGACACTTCATAAAATATTCATACTTTGGTGGTGGATAATTCCTAGGCAATATCCTCCAGAAGACTGCGTACACCCACTTAGAAGAAGGAGAAGAATCTGAAGTTGAACACAAGCTCCTGAGAGTGTGCTGTAACAGACAGTTGAGCATGGGAAGTCCAGCTTCCATTGTAAACAGAGAAAGAGAGAGAGATGAAGAGATTGAGCTGTCAATAGACAAGACAATATTAATTTAGAGTCACAATTGCTAAAAGGGAAAAGAATAGACAAAGGATTTTGCAACAACCAAGCGCTTCAAAGAGGAAACTTGAGAGTGTAAAGCCACGCTCCATTACTAGAGCACTATCAGACAGTATTAAAGGTTACAAGTTGGTAATTAGGAACTTAAAATGGCATGCTCTGTAATCTAATCCGATACACATTCTACTGAGGAGCGAGTGTGCGTGCCAGTTTTTGTGCAGACAACTCCTCCAGGTTGTCTAAAGAAACTTTACTTGTTTGCTCGCTCCCCGGGAAGAGCTATAACAAGTGTCCTGTTGTCCTGCCAAGTTCTGTTATCAACTTCAATTAACGCCGCCCAAATGCAAAAAATAATGTATCAATAAATCGATTCTAAACATCAGTTGCTTTCTGTGACCATAAGGATATAGGTTGAAGTCATGAAAATAATCACTTTATAAAAATATGAAAAGAAGGCTAAGTATATTTATGAACTTCTCTAAATAGCCTCAAAGTAAGAAATTTTATGTAATGAATATGTTGACTTTTTTTAATCTTTAACAAATAACAAGCAACTATTATGTTTAGAGTATATGTTACGTTTTTTTTTTAACGGAATAACTCGCAGTATTATTTGAATACGTACTAGGTAAACTTTCGGATTGACACAATAGTCTACAAATCACATCAACCGGGTACTTTACACTAGGTAAGTCTTGTACGATAGATTCGATCGAGATAGTGTAGATAGGAGGATTCGAGCACAGCACATTTTGACTCTATGCTTCTACTCTACCAACTCGACCACCCCTAGGAGGCATATTTTTTAAATATATGTAATTTGTCAAACTAACTACTTAAAACTAACTGAAGAAATTAACTTAAATAATGAATATTGAACTTTTAATGTAAAAATATCTTATCACAAATGACTAGGGAATAAAGAGGAATCAAACCTCCAATTTAAGTGTGGGAGACTCTTAGGAGTTCTCCCTATCACTTTAACCACACAAAAGAAATTTATATTAACAATTAAAGAGAAATGAGATAGTAGGCAATTGGTCATCAATTGAGCAATTTCTCTAAGGCTGGTTCAATTCTATTATAATTTTTTTAGTTTTAGCTACTTAATTTTGGATTTTATATTTTTAGATGAAAATAAAAGTTTATTTAGTTGTTGATATTAATATATTTATACTTTTATTATTGACAATAACAAAATCCTAGATTAAAGTCGAAGGTTAAGAATTTATTAAAAATAAAATTCTAATATTGTATATAATATTTATTTATTTTTAAAATTTTATGCATTATGAAGATATTTGAAATTTTTTATTTAAAATTTTAAATATTAGCTACATATAAAATTAAATTAAATAATTAACTATATTATTTATAAATTTTAAGTATAAGTTCATATATAATAATTAAATAGTAATTATTTAAAAATAATAAAATCAAAAATAGAAAAATAAAATCTCTTTATATAATTTTAATAAGTTATGGAAATTAAAAAATCAAAACATAAATATAAATAAGAAATGCAGTAAAGTAAAACAATTCTTTTACTGAAATATAAACTATAAATATAATATACAAAACAGAAATGAAACCAAATATAACATAAAATATTTAATTTGCAGTTGGATTGGGTTAATAGATGTTTGATTAGTTTTCAAGCACTTTTGTTGTTACTTTACGTAAAGACTAAATTTAACAAACCTGACGGAGACCTCAGACCTTTGAAAATCATGCCATCGCCTACCTTTCCATAACAGTCCCCCATCAAATTTCTGTCACAAACTGAATTGGAAGAGTGTTGGCGTTTGTATAAAGTTCGTGGCGATCATTGGTGGCAACCACATGCTGTTGAAAACAACATTTCCTTTGGCAAAATGGGTACATACCCCACTCAGATAGAGCCTATACGAGTGTCCCCTCTACAGTCTACTCTATCATTGCGCCCTTTTAACACTCCTTTCTCGTATCTTAATGAAGGATTTATGAGGGAATAATTGCATCAGACTAGACTAAGTGCTCATTGACTGGAAGATACGAGTGAGCAAGTTGAAGAAGCAAAAAATATCCCCAGTCAATTCACATCAATAACCAATGGCTGTTCTCACCAACTCAAAGCCCACGGCGACAGGGTAGTAGCACGTGTACAGGTAAGCGGCGATTACTCTTTCTCAGTCACAGTTTTGATTTAATATCGGTCCCATTATAAAGCAGCCGGCCATGTTGCAAACATGAAGATGGGAATGGTACATTGACATCTGCAAATCAATACAGAAGAAAAAGCAAGCATTCCATTTCCTTTACAATTATCAGTACCCAATCCTGCTCTTTTGAATAATTACTCTATATTGGTATACAGACTCCAAAACTATCAGGAGCAAGTATCCGTGGCACCACAATCCCACTAGCGTTTCCTATTGCCAAAGGAAAAGCCTTTGCCGCTTTTAATTTCCTAACGTTCCTTTCCAGTGGCCCTGGATACTTCACGCTATAGTTTGTAGAATCGAGTCTCCAACTCAGAATTCGCACGGTAGTTAGAAGAAAATAATCTATTTTTAATATTTTCACGTGCATTTCATTTTGCTTTCCAAGCTCACGATTTCACGTGTATTTCATTTTGCTTTATATTTATCATTTTCAGGACTAAATCATCAAACTTCAACATAAATCTTCGAATTCGTCGTCACCATCCACCGTCCAATTAAAGCGTCGCCGAGACGCGAGTTCTGAAGAAATATGATAATAAGCGACTCTACTTTTATTTAATTGAGAGATTGTTTCCAACAGATCATATTGTAAAATACTTAAGCTTAATTTGAGAGAGCGGTTATAATTAAGAACCTACTGAAATCAATTTGCTGAAATAATAAGTATTTATGTATTTGAGATTATTGTTTTGGTAACTACTGAAATGTGAAAATAGGTGTTTAGCAAGTACAGTTACGATTGCTGAAAAGAGATAAAATGATTAAAAAGTTTATTAATTTAATAAATTATTAATTGTTGTATAAATAATTAAAAAATATATTATTAGTCATATAAAATTAAA
>JAOTAY010000006.1:4313084-4324771 GCA_025629805.1 Erythroxylum baracoense
TATTATTAGTTATATTAATTAAGAGTATAATGGAAAATAATACTTGTAGTGAAGGTTATTAATAGAAAGTAAAATTTCTACCGCAGAAACAGTTTCTTACCGCAACCCTCTTTCTGTTTATTGATTTCTGCGGTGGCACCGCACTTTTCTCCAACCTCCGGTTGTTTACCGCAGATCTAAACATATGACTACGTTTAAAAACTACGGTAAATAAATACTTATCCCTACCGCACTGCAGATCCAAACGAAATCCTAAACAAAAATCATATAATAATAATAATGAGTTGTTAAATTGACAAGCATTAATTATTTCAAATGAAAAACTGATTATTTAAGTATAAATTATAACACGTTAATAACGTACTTTTACATATTTCAAATAGTTTTACCAATTCCCAAATACATCCAGGTCAGCATAAAAAGTTTGTGGGCAAAATTCAAACCCAATCGGAAACTTAAATTCAAATATATTTTTAGATTCGGAATCAATCGTATAGGTCTTTGCCTTAAAAAGTTTGGATTAAATCTTCTAAAAGACTTTGTGGTCCTTTTTGCTAATAAATGAAAAGGGTCTTAAAAAAAGAAAATAAAAGGTTAAAAATATATTAACTTCTCTTTGTAATTTAATTAATTTCATTAAAAATTTATAAATTATTTAATTAGAGAGTTAAAGATAAATTAAATGAATTTAATTTATCTAATCATAAATATTATTTAGGGATATAATTTATATCCATTGCCACCATATTTAGAAACTTAATGGGTCACATATAAATAACAAGTTAAAGAGAGAAAAGTTATTTTAATCATATTGGATTTGATTATAAAATTTGAAAAACTTTATGATTGAGATATTTAATAAATAAGGATCAATATAAAATATTAAATTCCATTTGAGCATATTTTGTGCATATTTTGTACTTAATTAGAATCAATTTTATTTCTAATTAAAGTCTAGTTGAAATTAAAATTTTATTGCAACTAAATTACTATAATATTCAGAACTTATTATAAATAGACTTAAACTCTAAGAGAGCTAGTACTCTTAGCCTAGCTTTCAATGTAACAAACTACTAACAGTTGTAGAGTTTTTTCAACAGGTTATGTGAATACCATTAAAAATCAGACACTTATGTAACTACAGTACTTGAGATGAGACGATTTCAAAAATGATTCGAGGGATACCAAAAAAAAGATCAAGCTTCGAAGTAAGGTACAAATTATGATTCATATTTTATAATGATTTATAGAATTTTATAGAATTTAAGTGAGCTTGGCTTCAGGAAATTAATATAAAAAAGTTTTGTAATTATTCTGTTGCATGTGAGATCAACTCATGTTTCGATTTCTCAATAATGATATCAAAATAGACTTTAATGATATAACTTGATTAAAGTGTTTGATTGTTATAGATCTTAAAGTTTGGAATTAAAATTGTAAAAGTTTTAAATTATGAAAAAAAGTTCTGGTGAATGCCCATTAATCCTAAGATTGAATTAGATTTAATTATAAAATTTGAAAAGTTCGAATGAATGCCCTTGGATCCTTAAGCTACCTTAAATCCGAAACGTTCAACTATATATATGTTTAGTTAGTAATCCACGCTGGTTGTTTTCACTAAAGCAAAACTCATCAGTATTTAGAGACTGCAATTGGGCCTCGGCCAACCAAGCCTGTTTCGACCTAAAGTTAATGGGCCAGTTTGAGATTAACAGGGGCTCAAACCAATTTTATGAAAAAATTGAGCCTAATTTAACTTCAGCCTGACCCTTATAAGCAAAAGGACATCGTTCTTGTTTTTTAAAATCTTTGAAAAATTTTAGGGCCGAGTCGAGTTGGTCTCAAGCTCGATAGGACCTTGGGGAGGTTCGGGCCCCAACAATAAGGTATGAGATATTTCCAATGCAATTTTTATTCTTCTATAGCTATGCTTAGCACTATAACTTACCTTCAGTAGTTTCAATTAAATCAATTAGTAAGATTTCCTATTATATATGGAATGCTAAGACTTTGAAATAGTCAAAGTTAATGATTTTTGTTTATTTGAATCATGTATTATCTAATAAGTTTAAAGTTAAATTGGATAATAAAAATTCATGTGATATCCAAAATGTTGGATATAATCTTACAGACCTATTGAACAAATTGTGCATTTCAATGAACACTTATAGAAGGATGATTCTCAAGATAAGTAGTGAAAGTAAGATCAATTTTGAAAAGTTTGAATCTTATAATAATCTAATTGGAACTAATTCCTTTATTGATACGTTTGATGTATAAATGAAAAGGCTACGGGACGTTAGAAGATTCAATTTTATGATGAATTCAAAGAGTTTATTTTAAAGATGATTATAAATTTATCATTTATTTTAAAGAAGATTATGAATTTATCATGTCTACAAAAAGGTCAGCGAGAGTATAAATAGTCTCTTAAGTGGGAGTATATAAAGATATATTGCTCGTAGAGAATAACAATTCATATTTTTAATTATTGAAAATATAATTGTCTAACAACAATTCATATTGAACGTGAATAGGTGACAAGTTAATTCTAGAAATTGTCCAAGTATATAGATAATATACTAAAGATGTTTAGTATTTAAGATATTTAATACTTGTGAAGTATTAAAGATACCCATTAGTATATGCATGAGTTGATATTTGAGTTCAATGTTATAAGAATATTAACTTTAAAAATAAATCCTGATTAAAGTATATTTTACTTAAAACAATATTATTTTGAGATTAGAAAGGTTCTAATATAGCAACAATTACTAATTAAGTCATAATTCATTTTTTTATTTAGTGAAAATGATTATTTGTATCAATAAGTTATTTAATAAACTTGATATAGTTCCTTGAATTGTTCAAGACAGTGATATACTATAGAACTTAGAGTCATTGGATCCGCGAAAGGAGTTAAGGTCTCATTCAAGATCTAAGTATATATTTAGGTCATTTCTCATAATTATAATGATAATTAAGATAAAGTTGTAAAATTTAAGCAAGCGCTCACTATAGAGAATCTGTAGAATTCGCTCAATAAACCACTGTCTCAAAGTGACATGATCGTCGTATGATGATGTGGTATAAGATGTTTAAACGATTGACTTAGAGCATGTGAGAGCCTATAGGTTTACGCCTTACAATGGTTAGTTGTAGTTTAGTGACAAAATAATTTCAAAGTATTTTTTATCTTATACATATTTAGACGTATATGACAAAGTTTAAAGATAATTATACATTGGTAATAAAATTATGATGAGATTATAAGTATGAGATTCATATTACATTTATGTATTATCTCTAAATTATTTTTAGTCATTATTCTATTGAGATTGAACATTAATAGAATATAAAAGGGCTAGCAAATATTATGATTTTCCTTATGAAGGATGTAGTTAATTTCATATACTAAAGTATGAAGATACTTGAACAAAATATTTAGGTATTTGTTAAAGAACAAGTTTATTGAACTGATCTAGTATGAGAATTCTATTTGGAACATTACTTATATGTTTATGAAAATTCTCGTTGTGATAATTTTATAAGTTATTCTTTGACTTGAGATCTCTAAAGTTATCTTGTATAGGGATTGTTATATTTTCATACTATCTATAACCGGTTTTATTCAATGATAGCTCAGTTAGTAGTCATTGGATATAACATAAATTATATGGAGGTAGTTGAGTGATTAATATAAGATTCATCACTCTATAGTAATTAGTGAAATGTTTCATTGTTCTTGATTATTATTGATTCAAAAAATCCTTGAATAAGGTGAAATGATACTTTATAAATAGTTTACAAATGTTATTAATTAAATCAATTACTAATGATGAAAAATTAACATGAGTGAACTCAAATAGTATAGACATGAATTTCATACTCTATGTCTAATTGAAATATTATATAATGAAAAGATTGAATTATACAGAAAAATCGTGCACAGAAAGACTAGTCAAAATTATTTTGACATTCCTAAATATTCGAGTAATCATGATGTGTTGATAGATACTAATCTTGATATATGAATATAAATTGTTTAATTAAATAATTAAAGGTAAATTAAAGGAGTTTAATTTATCTAATCCTAAATATGAATTATGGTTATAATTTATATCCATTGCCAACATATTTGAGAACCTAATAGGTCACAACATAAAGAAAAAGTTGAAGAGACAAAAGATATTTTAATCAAGATGGATTTGATTATAAAGTTTATAATTAAATATGAGATATTTAATAAATAATAATCAATATAAGATGTTGGATTTTATTTGGGAATAATTGATATTTAATTAAAATTAATTGTAATTTTGATTAAATTTTAGTTGAAATGAGGATTACATTTCAAGTAAATCACTATTATGTCAAGAACCTATTCTAAATAGACTTAAATTATAAGAGAGCTAGCACTCCTGGCCTAACTTTCTCCGCAACAGTTGTAGTGTTCTCTCAACATGTTCTATGGTTATTATTAGAGGCTGGATACTTGTACGGCTATGGTGATTTAGATGAGTCGATTTCAAAAACGATTTGAATGATACAACAAGAAAATTATCAAGCTTTACAATAAATTACATATTACAATTCATGGTTTATAATGATTTGTAGTTAAGCATTTTATAGAATTTAAGTGATATTGGCTTCGAGAAATCACCATTGTAATTATTTCGTTATACCCGGGATAGAATCTTGCCTTAATTTTTTAACAGATAAAGAAGTTGAAGATCGTAGGTAAAGCTTTGCTTCCAATATAGATTTTGTTAACATATAAAGAACTAATTGTAAACTGTTCAAGAAAAACATAAATTTCTCCATTCACGGGAATCTCATATAAAAAAGTGTTAAAGGGCAAGGAGTTAACGAAGTTAGATACCACTATGGGTAACGAAGTTACATACAACTATGGGTCAAGATGTGTTACAGTGTTGTATGGTTCGAGCTTAACTCTTTACTCAGTTGAATTTCAATTCAAAGCATTCGGCTTGAGTAAGAACTTGTCGAATTTTGGACAGCTCGAAGTTCGATTGAAGTTAAAGCATTTGGTTTGAAGTCGAGCCCAATTAAAATATGAAAAATTAAAAAATAACTATTTTTCAATATACAAAATGCCGATGCTTTGATATATATACAAAACGATGTTATCTTATATAGAGAATAACATATTTAAAAGTTTTTAATTTTTAAAGATTTTTTAAATTTAGTATCTAAACTTTTAAAATTTTGAATTGAATAACAAACATTTTAAAATTTTAATAATTCAGTTTAAAATATTATTTTTTGATAATATGATATATTTATTGAATACAATGTAAATGTTCATTTATTAGTCACATGAGCAAAAACTAATATTTTAAACCAAATTGTTAAGTTTTTAAAAGATTGGTTAACCAATTAAATTTTTTTAAAAAACTTAATAACTGAATTTACAAATTTTCAAAAGATTAAACAATTTAGAATTGGTTGTCCCTTTTATGTATGAAAGAAATTCGGGCTTCATTTTGATAAAAGCAAACATTAGCAAGAGGAGGGGTGAATTGTGTATATACAAATTTTTCACAAATTCTTTCAATTGATATAATAAACAGATCCTAGTTAAAACAATAGGAGTCTGTTAGACGATAAAGCCTTTTTAAACGATACAAGCTTGTTAGTCAATAAGAGTCTTTTGTGGGATAAGACCTTGCTTAAACAAGAAGAGCCTACTAAATGATAAATCCTGTTAAAACAATTTTAAAACATAAGAATCTTGTTAAAACTGAAAGGAACCTCTTACAAGTTGAAAATAGAAGGAGTCTTTTAAAACCAACACACACACAATATAATGCGAAAATTTAAAAGTTAAAGAGAGAGAGAAGAAAGACGTAGTCTATTTATACTAGTTTGGCTTACAATCTAAGTCTACGTCAAATTCCCAAGTATTCAACTTAAGTGTTTCGTTATAAAAATCGAGTATTTAATTTGATGAGCCTCTCCAAACTCACAAATACATATTTTTCAAGGTTCTCCAACATTTCACACTCAAAGTGTATAACATGCTTCTAACAAGCTCACGGAAAAACAAAATAATAATTTCTCTCTTGATAGAATTATTTCACTTTCTAAAGCAAAATAATAATTATATAATTCTCAAGAGTATAGATGCTACTCAAAATGCTTCGACAGTCTGAATATGTTCGCTTTGCCTCATAAGTGTTGTTGCTCTTCCTTAAATAGTCAATTTCTTCAATTATTCGTTGCTTCACTCGCATCTTTAGTCAATTGGATGGATTTAACCTTAAATAATTTCGATGTCATCTTTGCTAAATCTTCTAGTAATCACGGAGCTAATATATGTGAAGGATCGCATACGCAGCAGAAAAAAAATGCAATCATGTATAGATCTATTGCGTTTAATATTCATGCTAATAACAAGAATAGGCAAAACAAATATCTGGAATTTATGAGGATTAATTGGCAGTGAACTTCGAAAATAAAAAGTCTTTATACACTCCACACCGAAAAATACGTCTCGCTTTTAACACTTAATATGACTATGGAAGGTTTTGAAGAACTCTTTCTTCAAAAATATAACAAAATAATTTTGTCTTTTTCTCTCTTAGTTTTATTTAAAACTTAAAGAACACAAAAGAAGAATAAAAGCTCCTTTCTTCTTTTGTCTCTTCTCTTCGTATATCAACATAACAAATGTGAAAAAATCTGTATCTTATCCTCTCTTCACTTTGTAAGTGTTTTGTTTTAATGTTTAAAACGTTACAACCATCAGAGAAAAAAATACTTTTAACTTCGTAAGTTTTTAAAGTAACAAAACGAGAGAGGTCTGCCTTCTCTCTACCACTATTCCTCACAAGCACATCAAAAGCATACCACTGTTACACATAATCTCAAATATGGAGCTGGATGGAGATCCAAGGCATCCAATCATGGATGCATTGACTCCAGCTATTTTAAAAATTACAAACAAGTCCCATATGGAGCAAATGGAAACGTTGCCAATCCACGACGCTAAAGATATGAACGTGGATGAGGTAGCTACGTCCGTTACATGTGTTAGGCAATCTGATCCTCCATTGAAGCAACCGGAAGAAGGAGGGATTAAGTATGTGGAGGCGAGTCGCTCCTTCAAAGAAGTAGTGCTACCGCAATCTGCTCTCCCTTCCTCTGCACAACAGACCACAGAGAACATCCAGAGGACAACTCCCAATCTCATTCCTTCTATCTGCAATGAGAAGCTGATGCCTAGCAACTCCTTTAAAATCTATGAGGTGAAACTCCATCCGGGTGATACCTTGCATGAAATGGGGGAAAATGGACCAACAGTTACATTTGCTGAAGAAGTACAGAAAAAGATAGACAAAAACTATGAAAATATTGTTGTCATTAGACCCTTAGGCCGATTCATCAATTACCTGGTGCTCTACAACAGGTTAATGTCACTCTGGAAGCCGAAAGGAAACTTCCAAATCCTGGACATTGAAGATGGTTTCTATCTGGTTAAATTAGCTTGTAAGGACGATTTTCACAAGGTGCTACTAGAAGGTCCATGGGTAATACAGGGTCACTAAATAACAGTTCATCAATGGCACATGGATTTTGATACCAAATCCACCCATATCAACGCAATAACCTCATGGATGCGCATCCCGGGGTTACCGCCTCGATATTTTCATGAGGGCATTCTAAGGGAAATAACCAAGCCAATCGGCGGTTTTGTTAAGGCAGATGTCCACACATTAGGTGCAAAACGAGGTCAATTTACATGACTGGCAGTGACTCTAGACCTAAACAAACCTCTTATGTGGAACATCACAATAGATAACAAGCAGTACCCAATTCAATATGAAGCACTTTATAGCATTTGCTATGAATGTGCTTCGTATGGTCATTTTAAGGAGTACTGCCCACAAGCCCTTCAAAGGCAAACCAACAATCAGAAGGGGAAAGGAATTATGGAGAACCAGCCTCCGCCCCCAGAAGGACCAGGCGTTTCAACTTACTGTTTGGGGGAATCATCATCGATCGCCGACGCTAAATCTCCCCTCCAAACTCAGGTACCGATCAGCACCGGCCACTCTGTATCACAACGGTTGGATCTTAGCAAACCCGGTCCGTGGATGGTGGCACAAAAAAAGAAAAATGGACGTCAGCAAACACAGAAAATGGTGGTGTCAGGGCCAACGGACAAAAAATAGCCAAAAAGTCAGAACTCAGGAGGAACGGTACTTACCTCTTCAAGGTACGAACTTTTAAAAGATAACATGGAAGATCAACATAACACGGCTGTCCAGGCGTCAAATCAGCAACAATTCAAGTTTGGAACCCAAGCATCAGCGATCACCACCAAATCCAAGCCCAACAAGAGGCAAGCACGACCCAAGACCCACGAGGCCACCCAACCAAGCAGTAGCAGGAAATTTACTCCCACGCATGAGGAGTCAGGAGGGCTTCGGAGAAAGTCTGATGACAATGACCAACCCCTTGAGGCCCAACAACCCACAACAACTGAGAACCAACCCAATTTGGGCCAGACAACAGAAAGCCCACACAGCTCTAGTTCCACAAAGACACAGCCCACTAGGGGCCTGCAACTCATAGACAGTACCGAGGAGCCCATTGATCAAACCATAACAGCAACAAACCATCAAGTTTACAACATCAGCCATCCTGAGCCACATAAGCTTCGTTCCAACAATTCATCTCAGAAGGCAAACCTGAAAGGAATCGACTTGGCAAAAAAGGTAAGAGCCAATGACATCTTCAACACGCAGGATGTCTGCCACCTACCTGCTCTAGGGGACCACGATGATGGGGCCTGTGCAATGCATGAGGAACCACCTGATCACCCCCAGGTCCACCAACCTACGGATGCAGGGGACTTGCCACAAGCCTGAGGTCAGCCCAAATACTAACACCTTTCAATATGGAGATTAAAATTTTATCCTGGAATTGCCGTGGTATCTCTAATAAGAAGACAAAAGCTGCTTTGCTTAAACTTGTCAACCTGTACAACGCCAAAGTTATTATTTTACAAGAACCTCGTGTTAGTGGGCATGCAGCACAAAACATAATCACTAGTTTAGGCTTCAAAAACTATTACTCAGTTGGTTTCAGTGGTGGTATTTGAATTCTTTGGCACTCCTCAATCACTATTTATACAATTGAGGCTCACTGGCAGTACTTACATGCCAATGTAATATTCCCAGATAACTCAACCCTTTTACTTTCCGCAGTATACGGTAGCCCAAATCCCTCCATTAGACGGGAGCTTTGGAACAAACTAACTCTGCTTGCAGATTCAATAACCTCACCCTGGCTAGTCCTAGGCGATTTTAATATGTATGTTTCTAAAGAAGACAAACTAGGCAGGCAACAAACTAATGGCTGCCCGCATTTCAAAGCATGGATTCACACTGCAGACATGCATGATTTGGGATTTACAGGTAATAGGTTTACATGGTCTAACAACTTATGTTTTGGGAGACTAGACAGGGCAATGGCCAATACTCAAGCATTCAACTGGGCAAGCCACATAGCTACTTAACACCTTCCAAAAATAAGATCCGACCACTGCCCTATTCTAGTCACAATCGCAAGGGGATTACAACCGGAGCATACACACACTAACAACTTCCGTTACTACACTGCCTGGGAACATCACCCCCACTGGACAGCCTGGTTCAATTCAGTCTGACAAGCACAGGAGACACTTCATGAGGTCATTGTAAACCTCCATGACAAGCACAAAGAGTGGAAATATAATATCTTTGGGGACATAAACAAGCAGATGAGAAGAAACATGGCACGGCTCAAAGGGATACAAGATGCCTTACTAAGAAACCCCTTAAAGCGAATATGGGATCTTGAAGAAAATCTTCGCACTGAACTTGAGCAACTTGTTACCCAACAGGAGGAGCTAGATCAACAACAGAAAAGATTCACTTGGCTCACCGAGGGGGACAAAAACATAGCTTTTTTTCACAAAGCACACAAATTGCTGAGAGTAAAAGCAAAAATAAAGAAACTTAGGCTACAATCAGACGTTTGGACCACAGACCAAGCCCTGATTCTACAAGATCTCACATCCTACTTCACACATTTCTACCGGGAAGCTCCACTGCATGTTACAAGCTCACATTCAGACAATTATAAGGTCAGAGGCCTCTTCCCTCCTACAGACTCTTCTTTTACACAAATGCTCGGACAAAATATTTCTGTGTAGGAAATACAGCAGGCACTAAAGGAAATGCCCCCAAATAAAGCTCCAGGCCCAGATGGCCTCACTGCAGCATTCTACCAAAACAATTGGAATTCAACCAATCCTCAACTCATCAAAATGATACAGGGGGGTTTTCACACCGGTATTTCTCCGGAGCATCATAACAAGGGCCTGATTGCCCTCATACCCAAGAAAAAAGACCCTGAAAGGATCACCAATTTTTGACCTATCACTTTGATCAATACTTGTGCCAAGATCACCACAAAGGTTCTTGCCAACAGCCTAAAACAGGTATTACCTCTCCTAATACATCCCAATCAGTCTAGTTTCATGTAGGGAAGGAGCATCATTGAAAGTATCTTGACATCACAAGAAGCAGTGCACACAATGCATCATGCAAAGGGTAAGAAAGGCTGGTTCATAATCAAACTGGACTTGGAGAAAGCCTTTGATAAAGTAAGATGGAACTTTATCCAAGACACTCTCCAGGATGATGGCCTTCCAGCAAATTTCACCAAAATTCTCATGAGTACTCTTACCACTACCTCCACAAGGGTTATCTGGGAGGGTGCCCTAGGAAACGAGTTTAAACCAACAAGAGGGGTGAGACAGGGTGACCCCATCTCACCCTATTTCTTCATCTTATGCATGAACAGGCTCTCTCAGGCAATAAAACAAAATGTTCAACAGCACCGGTGGCTGCCCCTTCTTTTTGGAAGAAGAAAAACAACACTCTCCCACTTATTCTTTGCAGATGACATTCTCTTATTTGCGCAAGCTACTTTACAACAGGCTATCAATATCTCCAATATACTCGCAAACTTCTCTCATCATTCAGGGCAGAAGATAAATGGTTCTAAATCTAGTATCTTTTTCTCTCAAAATGTTCCCCAGTAACAAATCCGTTACATCAGTTCCTACTTACAAATGGAACCAACCACTGATCTGGGTCTTTATTTAGGGGCTCCCATTATCCATGGTAGAATAACCAACCAGGTACACAAAGCTACAATTGACAAAACCAAGGATAGGATAAAAACTTGGAACCCTAAGAAAATATCTCTTCCAGGTCGACTAGCTCTGTGTAAGTCAGTCCTTGGTGCCATACCCTCTTACTTGATGCAATCTACTTCTCTGCTCAAACTATCTTGCAAGGAATTAGATAGATGCTGCAGGCATTTCCTTTGGGGAGGCAACACCGAGGAAAGGACAGTTCCCTTAGTCAAATGGGATGACATCTGCCATGTAACACCCCATTATCCTAGGGTACGCACCGGGACCCCCGTAGGTCATTCCAATACATATCCTAAGATAAGGGAGCGCTACGTGCGATCACTACAGTACTCCACATGGCTTCATATCAATTTAAATAATAAAACCATTAATTATAAATCGCAAGATTTTTAAAACCAAATTCTTCCTCTTTTCATTACTCAAACTCAACAGTTTTATACATCAAATGTAC
>JAOTAY010000006.1:4333320-4353033 GCA_025629805.1 Erythroxylum baracoense
AGAGCAGCCCCAGATAAGTGTATCGGGCCCAAGCGCAGGCCTAGGTGGAAAGGTTCCCGCTATTAACCGGCAAACAGGCGGGGGGAGGTAAGCTTGAATGACATCCCAATTCCACTGTCCGTTGACGTCTACAAAATGGAGAACATTAAGATTGCGGATAGACGCCGGGATGGGGTTGGTAATATGGGAAATAAGAGGGCCTATCCCCGAAATCCAATTGTCTAGCCAAAATCGCGTGCGACAGCCATCACCGATCATCCATTTGACCCCTTGATGAACGAGAGGCCATGTGAATTTAATGCTCCGCCATATCATCGACCCACCTGCGGTAGTCAGTTGCCTTTGCTTTCACATAGGTACGTAAATGGATGGAATTGTCTTTTCACCTCAAAATTCGTGAGACGGACGCATGAAAGGGTAATGCTTCTCATTGTTATATGGAGATTTGTTGCATCTGAAATTTTGTGGATGCGAAAAGAAGAAATCTTGACCCACTTGATCCATTTGTGCTCGGTTCTTTTACCCTGTCCAAGTCCATGAATTGTCATCGTTTCATGCTATGGAAGCATTTAGGCACTGAAATTTACTGTAGCTTCAACTTCACTAGTATATGTTCTCCTGCCACTTCTGTCGTTTACCATATCTACAACGATATCATATCCATTTGTTGAAGCAACTTGGTGCTGATAAGGCATATAACTTGCCAAAGCACAAATGCCTTTTTTTTTTTTGGTGAATCTAACCCCAGTATCAAGTTTAAGGGCAATCGCATTCTTACTAAATTGTTAGTCCATCAGTTTCAAGATATAATCGTTAGTTGAATTCTATAGCTGCTTGTTTACTTTTAAATTGCTAAAAAAGTTGTCTGCTGGCCTGCTGCTTTTAACCATTATGGATGGTGCAAGTTACGAGGGATCAGATGTTCTGTTTTAGTTATAATTTTTTATTATATTTTATTAAATTTTATGTATATATTTATATGAAAATAGAGTAATTAGACCTGATGACATGATATGAAGTAGTAAAAGTTGTGAAAGCAGGTGACGAGAGATATGGCACACGATCAAATGCAATGAACTCTTGTCGGATGTAATTTCAACTCTTTATTGACAGTTTCGAACAGAGTATACATGGTTCTTGCTTGATGTTGCTACACCCTCAAAAAACACTACCCTATCATGGTCCGAAACAAGAGCTTACCAACACTAATTACTGAAAGGTTTAAGAATCTAATGTCTCTTTTCGTACATCCCAAGTTCATGAGGCTCATGCATTTTTATCTCTTTTTTCCTTAGGCCCCCAATTTATGAACATGAAGATCAATACTGTTAACAAATTCAGCCCTGACGTAGAAAGGTCATGTTTATTCTTGGGATTTCAGGGGCTATCTTCTTGATCTTTTGGGATACCCAATCTGAAAGATTGACTATTACGAATCCCACGAACACCTGCAGGACCAACCAATGAACTATTATCGATCTGAGTAAGAGTTGATCAAACTATTAGTTCTAAGCCTGTGAATGTTTCATTTTATAAGTTCACCTGAGCTGCACCAAGTAGATAAACTGCAGAATAACGTTGTCGATGTATCACCATATCCTCCAACATGGCCACTGGTATGGTTAAGGAGATGCCAAGAGCAGCCACTAGTGGGTTGGTCCACACAACACCTAATGCCCTGGAGATATCAATAATTCCACTTGCTCAGATAAAGAACATAAAGATAAAGCTGAAAACGATCTTTGTCTACGCATACCAGAAGTAGTCACACAGAACGCTTCCAACCAAACAGTTAGCAAAAATGATTCCGATGAGTTTAGCTGAATGTGGAAATGCGAACTTGGGTTCCATTCCCACGGCGTTGAGAGGCCAAACTGAAGACATTAAGAAAACCAGTTAAACCCTGTAAATAATGAAAAGTTAAAACAGTATATATGAGACGAATTTTGCTGGTACCAAGCCACCAAAGGGATATTAGCGTGAATAGTCCAATAAAACCATACAGCTTCTGCATATCGACCTTTCGTCCATCTTTTCCAGCTAACTTCTTCAGCAGCACTGTCAGTTGATTTCTGTCAGTTTTTCCCACATCATTGGAAACTATACGTTTGATTTTTACCTAAATTCTTGACAAACTTAAGAAGATTTCACCTGTAAATAGAGCATAAGTCAAAGCTGAGAGTGCTGCAAATAGGTCGCCTAGAAGAGAATGCTTGTGATCACTGTACACCGCAAGAAAGATTGCAGAAAAAATGATTAGTTTCTCCTTGGAAACCTTCATAGATATAGCTGTAAGATTACAACCATTTAACTTTTAATCTGGAAACTTGGATCCTTGTGCAATCTCCAATAGTACATACCTAGATGAACTTGAATGTGATTTATCTGCAGACCATGTCTTCCCAACAGTTGTCATAGCAACACCTGCCATGCTGACAATAACAGAAATTACTTTGACTAAATTGATCTTGTCCTCACCCAGTAGCGCCCCAATTATTAGAGTAAAAAGGCCTGAAGTTGAATTCAATAACGTTGTACTGGCAACCGTTGTTCTTGCAAGTGCAGCATTTGTTAGATACTGCAAACATCAAACCACTGTTTTAAAGAGGGTGCCTCTTGGAAAAATTGTTCACTTTTACCTCACTCAACAAGTTTAATATATGTTCTTATCAGTTTACAGAAGCTATTCGCGAACCCCATCTGAGAATTTAAGAAACCTTAGTCATAAGTGAACTTATCTTGCTTGTTTCTTCTATTTTATTCGTTTTGAACAAGTCATATGTTCAAGAAAACTTCAGGTTCTTTCTATCGAATCAGCTTTCTGTCAGAGATATGAGGGGAAAAAAAAACCATCCATGCCAAGGTTGTATACCTCCGTGAAAAACCAGATAGGTGCAAAGAAGAAGCCGATGATGGCAGCTCTTTTTGTTTTCTGATAAGAGCTAAGTTCCTCCACGTCCGTACCATCATTACTTTGAGCAGCTATAGGATTTCCATTTTCCATTACTGCTACATCTACCACGGCAGAGTCTTTGTTAACAGCAACACCTCGTTGTTCAATGTCAAGATTAGCTACACTTTTATGTTCCACAGGTTCAGGAGAACCATCATCATCACCTGACTCGTCACTGCTTGCTGCATTATTGACACCTTTACGAGATCGATTTCTCAAAGACATTTCCCACCACTCCCTGATGAATCCAATGGGAAGGTAAAGAATCAAGAGTGAGGTTCCAATATAAGCCATCATAAAAGGGTGCTCATAGTCTGTGAATACGCCCTGTTGAACAAGAACAATGACAAGTCAGTTGAAAGCTCTTGCAGACGGCAAACTGTATTTCCACGACGCAAACATGTTTTTGTACAAAGGAACTTAATGATGATATGCTGCTTTTAAGCCAAGAGCAAGAACTGAAGAACACAAAATTTGGGCTTTTTTTAACAGTATCTAATACATCCATTATTCCTACGGACTTGAACAAAATTATGAAGAAAGACGCAGTAGACCAGACGTGGTGGGGGATGTGCAAACTTAATATGCCAAATTATTAATCAAGAAAATAAAACATGTTCAAGACCACACATGCTGGGTAATGATTAAAGTAAGTTCCCATGTTGTCTGGGACAAATCTCCAAAACCAACAAAACTGTAATGATTGGTTGCAACATAAATCAAAAGGTTGACATCATTATCATTCCTAAAGCCTGGATGACCAATCTAGCCCACCTCCAAGGCTAAAAACGATAGAGGGACAAAAAGGAGAAATCAACTAGTTGGCACTGTGGAAATTTCTCTACTTCAATTAAACACTGTTCAACTACCAACCACCCCCGCCACCCCAACAAAAGAACTCAGTTTTCATAATCTTCAGCGGATGATCTCGGGAATCGAACAACGATAGAACCCGAAAATAAAAGTAAAAGAAACCAAACCCAGAAAGGAAAAAGACGATATCTTCTCGTTTACCGAAACTCGGAAGTAGATGATAGGTAATTCACTACGACACTATCCATGCACATACAGAGAAAGCCATTGAAAGGGAAAGAAAGAAGGAAGGAAAGAAAGAAAGAAAGAAAGAACAAGACCTGTGTAACCTCTGCACAAGTGACCCAAACTACAATAACACTGACAATAAGTATCAAACCAATCTTGTACTTGCAACCCATCTTCGTCGCCATGATTTTTTTCTCTCTTATCTCTCTTGGGTTGCTATAAAGATGGAAACTTTATGAAGAAAATCTAAGGACAAAACAAAGAAGAAAAAAACGGTTTACAACGCCTAAAGAATGTCTCTGCCTCTTCCTTTCTCAGTGATAAAGACAATATTCTCATCAGCCAAGAAGAGGAGAGAATACCGACCCTTCTCTCCTTTTCTCCTTCTACAAATTATATCGCCAATATCACTTCTCATCAAAGAAGAAGAGAATACTCAATTCTCTCCTTCCAATCTCTTCTCTACAACCTCTGTGCTCTTATATTGTCTAACGTCTTTGTGCCGTGTACATGGACAACACACAATGTAGAAGAGAGAGAGAGAGAGAGAGATTCGTGTGTTATGGTGAGTGGGACCATACTGATCTGGAGTGTCATTGGTTGGTAGCCACAAAAGAGATGGTGTCGAAACTCGAGAAATGTGATGATATAGTGTTTGTTTTGTTACAAATGTTATTAAGGGCAAAGTTCCTTGACAACTACACCACGTGACAAAATAACAAGATTAACATCTCCTTCCTTCAACCTCCGCTGGCTTCTTCCTCCTCCATTTCACCATTTTTATCTTTTTATCTCATTCACTGCTTCGTACTTTGATTCACCAAACGAATATGTCGAAATGATCCCACAACAGGGTTCAATTATTTTTGGTTAGGGTTCGTTTGTATTGTTTGTTTTGAATTGAAGCAGAGGAGAAGAGATTTGGGAGGTCGATAAATAGAGTCTCTGGACCACTCACCGATAAGAGACTCCCTTGTCCGTGTCTGTGATCTCCATCGTCGTCATCATCACCATCACCATATTCTGCTTCTGATTTTTCATTAACGAGTATTACCATAACAACAAGAATGTCTTTTGTCTTTTTGTGTTGAAGAACCAACGCAATGCAAACAAAAACAGGCAGAAGAGCAAGCACGTCCTTGCGTTCGAGGGGCATTCATAATCATACCCCTCGCATTGCATTATTACACGACCCCACACCGGATAATGAGACTGCCTGGTGTCGGAACCATGCGTTTGTGGGCCGCCACCCAACCAATTTTGTATATAAATTCGTGACGCGGTGGTACGCAACGGTGGGGGCTCGTCCGTCGTCATTCTCAACAAGGACGAGTAATAGGTTTCTGAGAGCAACTTCAACCCTCCTCCAAAACCTGCCGATTCTCCTCCATTTCCGAGGAGAGCTATTAAAATACTGTAGTATCGCTATCACTATTCTCTTTTTTTCTTTTTTTTCTTTTTTCTTCCTTTTTTATTAATTAAATTTTTTTAAATTTTCATTCTTTATTTTTTATTTAAATAATATTTCAATATTTTCATTATATATTTATTTAAATAATTATAATTATATAATTATTTTAAAGATTCATTTCATATTTATAAATTTTTTCATTATATATTTATAATTTTATAATTATTTACTTATGAATAAGGATTTTTAACCAAAATTTTTAAAAATATTCATTAGAAAATTTCAAATAAGTAAACCACAAACATATTTATATTAATTAATTACATTTAGTGTTTGATATTACGTAATTATATTGTCATTTACTATGATTAAATAATATAAAATAGTGCAATATATCTCATATATTATTTTATTTAATATTATCAAATAACAAATTATACTTTAATTGAAAATTTATTATTTATTATTTATTGACATAAAAATATAATAATAATAATATTGTAAATAAAAATATACACAAAAAGAAAAGTTGAGTTAATTTTATAAAGTAATTTTAATAATCATTAATGAAAGATATAAAAGAATATGCTGAGAATATTCTTTTTTGGTGTGAAAAATAGAGTTGTGGTTGGAATGAAAAATACTATAGCATTTCTAAAACAGAAGAAACTTTACTCTATTTTGGAGGAATGAGTTGGAGATGGCCTAAGAGCTTGAACTCTTGTAAAACTTTTTTATAATAAAGTAGAGAAAAGAGATGGAAAGAAATAAAGTACAGAGGCAGTGGACGCAAGATCTTATGTTCTCAATTTTGGTATTACCCTCTGTTTCAGTGCTATCTCAATCGTTAAATTTTTCTGAACTTTATTTATTAAATAGATACATTTTTATAGAACAAAGTTGAAATAAAATAACGAGAATAAATGATCTGGTCGTGGTCGAGACAAAGGCGTGGCGTGGATGACTCAAAGAAACAAAGATTCCTTCCATATTATTATTGTTATCATTAACTAAAGTAAACAATAAGCAATAAAACGTTGGATCAGAAAGTCAAAACGGCGTTTATTAAATTGCTTATGTAACATCCACACATGAAAAGCACGAAGCTAAGCTATCCATGTCCACAAGTCTAGCTGCCGACAAAGACAAGGGCATCATCCACTAACTACATTCATCCAATTGTTTCTTAACACTTAATCTTCGATTGCGAAGAGCAGGTTTGAGACTACGTGTTTGTATTGGAGACGGTGAGATGGACAATATACAGATGAGACTACGTGTTTGTATCGGAGACGATGAGATGCCAATGAGCACCATAAGAGTCAACTTGCAGATCTTTCTCCTATCCCATGCATAAATTTTGCCACCTGTTCCAATTGACTAGATAAGCAACATTGTGAAAACTTTTAAAAAATTAAATAGATGCATCATATGTTACTATACGTTGTATCATGTTAACGTATGAAATTTTCAACATGTGCAGTTCATTCAACAAGACTCAGAGGTGTTTTTATACTTTCAAACAACAAAAAAACAAAACTGAGGTGATCGTGTCTTATGATACAGCCCCATTCTTTGTCGAAACCAGCCGGACACCTTATAGTTTTGAATGCACTGGCAATGACAATAAAAGGCAGACTGATTGTAAGTGACCTCTAGTTGTCTTCACCAGTACCATTAGAAAGATACTGAGTCCACATGCAGACAAAACTTAGAATGCCGCACCATCTAGCTTCGTATATCTGGGATTCATATATCCAAATCCTTAATGGCTTAACTTCGCAGTAGATGAAAGAAGACACTCCTTATATACAAGATTAGCTGAGTATTGATGCTTTGCTTAAAGCGATTATAATCATCCAAATAGACAGAATCTACTTCACAAGAATAAAAACGAAAGCACCTCCTCCAGTATATTCTGAAGTCTTCAGATAGATATTCCAAATACAAAAAACATGACGGATTGCTAAATCAATTATAAAATAACAAAAAGTGAATCATAAATGAGTAACGAATAAGGGCAAGGAATGCATAAACCATTACTTCTTTTGACAATAAAGATTCAATTAGGAAGTCAAATAAGAACACACAGAACAAAGTACACAAAAGATAGAATCATATAGGAACAAACGCCAAATAAATGCAATCAGAACCCCTGACTAATCCAGCATCCACATTTCTGGTCCTGCAACAATCTTGATTACAAGTTTCCCAAAACCCTGAAACTAATCAATTTATCAACAGCTTCTAGCTTCGCGAACTGTTACCACCATTTGACCACCTTCTAAATGTGCAAGCCACCAAACTCCTTCCACTGAAAAGCCCTAATCTTGACTTGAACGAAGTTGATCGCCAAGTACTGGTCGATGCAATACTTGGCTCCGCAACCGCAATTTGAATTGGTGCTGAAGGAAATTCAACCCCATTGTCATGCACCACACCGTCACTGACACTAGCATCCTGATGCTCAGGTTCACCACTATCCAAATTCACAGCAAGAGAGCCCCTTGCAGACCTTAACAAATCTGCACCATCACAAGTCACTCCTCTACACTTCTTCACCTTAACTTTAACCAAATTAGGGCACCCTGTTGCAAGAGCCTCCATTCCATGATCCGAAACAGGGCAACTTTTGATGCAGAGTTTTTTCAATGCAATACATTTGGCTGCAATACACGAAATCTCCGTATCACCAACAGTATCGCTTCCACACAGTGCTAATCGCTCCAGATTCTGGCAATTTGAAGCTAACATTTCTAAGCTGATCTTCGTAGGATTAACCCCAATGAGTACCAATTCTTGCAAATTAGGGCAATTCTTGGACACAGCTACCAGTCCTTCGTCCCCAATCCGATTTGCCTTCCATCCATCAATGTGAAGCTTTCTTAATAACTTGCAACGCTCGGCAACAGAAACAAGCCCTAGATTAGTGCACTCAGGCGTTTTCACCAGATGCAAAATCTCCAGATCCATACAATTGGAAATTGCTGTAAGACCAACGTCGCTAACTTGAAGCTTCTCTAGGTGAATCTCAACCATACCTTTAACTCCATCTGCAACCAACTGAAGAATCTTGTCCCAATCACCAGAGCACCTAAAAAGTTTCAAGGTCCTTAGATTCTTTGATCCGATGATAAGCGGTCTGAAACACTGTCCATTGTAAAGCTCCTTTAAGCATATCGTCTTTAGAGATGCTGCGGCTAACCCTGGCCCTATCAGCTCGGCTGCGGCTCCGTCGGTGATTCCTCTTAGTCGTTTCACAGATAACTCCTCCAGCGACGCGCAGTTATCGATAATCGCGTTCATTCCTTTGGCACCAAAAGTGCAAGATCCACACGACAGCTTCTTCAATCCTTTACAGTTCTTTGCAAACGCCGTCATTCCGGCGTCGGTGAGCTCTCGGCACGCGCGGAGCTTGAGTCGTGTAAGATTCCTGCACCTAGCCGAGATCGATACCAACGCCTCGTCGCCGATACTCACGGATCTGCGGTCGCATTTTAGAGCCAGTTTGGTGACGGAATCGAACCGAGAGAACAGTGTCGGTACCAACGGCAAGAGATCCGCCTGCGCGTTGAGAGAGAGCCGTTGCCGGCTCTGTCCTTCCACTCTTAACCATCGGCTGCATACCAGGGAGCATTTTTTCCGGTCTCCGGAGCTAAGGAAGTGAAAAATGCACGCCAAACACTCGTCAGGTAGATACGATATGTAGTCATGCGCTCCGTCTATTATTAAATTCCAATCGTTTAAATCTTCAGGCTGACGCATTGGAGAGATCGTGGCGGTTGATTTCATTATAGAGCGGTGGCTCTGGTGGATGATTTCACGGCGGCTAGGAAGCGCAGCCGACGAATTTGATTGGCCCATCAAAATTGGTAGTAAAATAAATAAGCGGCCGTGATTTCGGGCCTAAAATAATACCGTTGCGCCTGGCGTCACCGTAGTGGAGCTTGGAGCTACAGAGACTATGAATTGGTGGGTGCTCGTGTTTCTCGACTTCTCCTTCAAGTTCCAGATGATCCGCGACGGACCTGAAAATAGATTTCATTTAGCCTTTTCATTTTTTCTTTTCAATTATTATTTCAAGTGCTTCGTGGCGTGGATCTTTATTTCCTTTCCTTTTTTTTTTTTCACCCTGTTTTGAATACAATGGATAATGGTCTTCCACACTCAGGAGGATGTAGGGGCTTGTTGTGGACTTCCCTTCCTGATAGGTTGACAGTTTAGTGATTAAGGGACGTGGCATCAAATTACGGGAAGTTTAGGAGCAAAGTTATGAGGTTGTTCCCAGAGGAATACTTCTTCCTAGTGCTATTATTTAAACTTAAAACACAAACAAATGAACAATACTTTCAGACTCCATCTTAGTTTCTAATTACTTGCACGAAATCTTTTGGCATATCTTACTCATGATGAGCCATTACTCGCTATTATTTATCCTTCTTGTCGCATTTTGATCACTCGTTCATTTATGGCAACTCTTGGATTACTTACTTGGAATTTGAACTAAAATAATATCTCATTTGTAATCTAAATCTGACTCTTCCAGAAGAAATTTCAAAATTTGGTAATATTTCAAATTTCGATACGGCAACGAGGCTTTGGACTATTCTTCTTCTGTACTGACCCCCGCTGCGATTTTACCACTATTCCTGAGGGAAGAAAATGACTCTGATTTGGTTTCGTGTGTGGCTGTGGCATCCTACACAGGTCAGACTTTGAATTAATGTTCTCTTTTGGCTTCTAATAAAGTTAGGGTTGCCACGATACGATACGATACAATCCAACACAAACAGAGCACGTTATTCATGCACCTGAGCCATGAAGTCTGGTCAAGTAAGTTGGATTGTACTGCACAGTAAAAAAATCAATCTACCCTTTGGTCAATGCACCTTAGTTTACGCTACAATTCTGTATCAGAGAAGATCTTACTTAATTTGTATTGCCTACCGTATTTTAAAAATTAATAGCATTTGACTTTAAATAATTGAATACTTATTCAAAGCATTTATTTAAAAACTTGTTAATTACATCCGAATAGTGATTTTGTGATTAATAAGTTCGAAATCATTTCCTTTATCGCTGATTTTATAATTTTTAAGCACATAACATACCACCTTCCGCTAACGTGATTGAGAATTAACAAATTATTCAAAAAATCTAATGTATTGATTTATCATATTATATTAAAATAATGAAAATGAAAATGAAAATGAAAATGATAATTAATATTAATATTAATTTATTTTATTAAAAATTAATAAATTTAAATATAATAGTAAATTGAGTATTATATTAGATTTTTACTTATTATTTTATAATACTAATAAATAAAATGACCATTTTATTTTATTTTTAATTCATATTTATATAAAACTTAACTGATTTAATTTTAATAGGAAAAATTGTAATAGTTCATATTATTTTATTAATCTATCATATTTACATATCATTTTTATTTTAGAATGCATAAATAAATATTTCAATACATAATATAAATTAACTTCATTAATAATTAGTAATATATTAATTTATCATATTTTTATTACTAAGTTCAAAACAATAATAAATTAAGTATTTTATTAAAATTTTATTTTATTGTTTAATAATAAATAAAAATGATTAATATGTTATGGAAATTTATAATTTTATAAAAATGTTTATATAAATAATTAAACAAAAACGTAAAATTTATTTTTTCTGCCATATTAAACTAATAAATAAAATTAAAATTAAAATTAATAAAAATAAATCAACAAGTAATGACATATATAAATATAGTTAATCAATATAATTTATTTGATACATGCCACACAAAGATCCACTAATTTTCTATCAAACCCTATAATATGGTTGTCTTTGTAAATTGTTATGTATTCCAAAAATAGAAAATATAAGAATTTTTATTTTTTTAAAAAATATAAAATTTTAATAGAACTAATGATATTACATGGAACGTTGGTGTCGTTTATCTTTTTTCTTTAAAAAAGGAAATCGGGATTGAGAAGCGATATTGCAATCGGGCTTCCGATCCGAACAATTTTTGGTGAGCCCAATAAGGATTTAAAACTGAGCAGAGTCCAGCAAGTCTGGAGCTAAGAACTTTTGAACAGCGGCGTCGTTTTTGCTCTAAACCGAGTGATAAGCCTAAGCTGTGACCGTAGGTCAGCTTGACGCCACCCAAAATGGCCGCATCACTACTCCTGAAGAGCGCTCCACTCTTCCGCCTTCGGGTTCAGCACCACCGCCTCGCCGTTGGAGTGATCTCACAACTGCGTCGCCCTTGGTGCGCCACGTCTGAGTCGAGTCTTGTCGACGAAAATGGATCCTCGATGGAAAAAACCATCACAGCTTCGACGGGGATCAGGCCCCCAGCAAGGCACAGGAGTTGGGACGATCCTGATTACCGAAAATGGAAAGATAAAGAAGAGGAGATTTTGAAAGATGTGGAGCCCATAATTTCTCTGGCAAAAGATATTCTCCACTCTAACAGGTCTTTTCCTCTCTTTTTACCAATACGTTTTTTATAATGTGTTATGTTGTTCAATTGCACGCATTATAATTGAACGAGCCTTTTCTGGATAATGATTTGTTAGTGAACATAATTTACTCGTCAACTTGTAGTGCGTTTGCTGTGCATGGAAATCTTGTGCCTTGTATAAAATGCCATATTATCTATTACGCTCTCGTTTCTTTTTTACCTAGCAAACAAGTTTTGGCCTTTTGGGGTCTGTTTGTATACTAAACTTTGGTTATTGTCTCCTTGTGTTGATTTAAATGTCTCATTTATTAGGTGAAACATTTAGCTCCGTAAGTTTCTTATTTCTATAAATTTTGTATTTGCTTTGGTTTCTTATTTCTATAAATTTCTTACTTATTTTGGTTTTTTATTTCTATAGGTTCTACTTGTTTTCTTTTCAATTTTTTTAGATTAAGATTGCTTTGTAAAGCTTATAAATAAGCCTCCTAAATATTGCATTGGACATTCAATCAATAATATTCTCATATTTAGTTAGCTTTAAGCTTTTTCTACAAGTGAATTCTTGTGTTTCTTTAAATTAAACGTGTTGCTTACTTTTTTTTTTTCTCGCTGCATTAATATGGATGTGGAACATTTATCTCCATAAGTTTCTTATTTCTATAGGTTTCTTACTTATTTTGGTTTCCTATTTCTACATTTGTCTCGTTTCTATTTTTATAAGTTTATTACTTTTTTTATTTTTTTTTAAATTAGGTTTGTCTTGTCATGTCTATAAATAGGCCTCCTAAACATTGTATTAGACATATAATCAATAATGCTCTCATATTTAATTGACTTTAAGCTTTCTCCATGAGTAGATTCTCGTGTTTCTTCAAATCAAGTGTGTTGCTTGGTTGTTCTTCATTTCTCGTTGCGTTAGTTGGTATCAGGGCGAGTTGAATAGCCCCCTTCATGGCTAGTGACGACAACAGAAACACAAATCACACTACAAATAATCCTAGGTCAAAGGATCAAGGGGTGGCGCTAAGAGTGATGGAGCATTGGATTATCCAACAATTGGAAGATTGTTTTGAGGCGCATTTGTTACTGTCCCCTCGATAGGATCTCGTGATGGGTCGGTGTGAACCGGTGTTGAAATCGTCAATGAATTCCTACAGTTGCTTCTTGGTATTTCTTCGCTTTCGATTTGTTCTACTCATCAGTTTGAGAGCTCATTTGAGAGAACTCTCTGATCTCAAAAACTCAATGTTGGAAACAAGGAAAAACTTGCCTCTGTCATTGATTGTCATTGAATAAATAGTGGAATAACTACCTTCGGCATAAACGGTAACTACCTTCGACATAAACGGTGCTAATAAGGAAAATAAAGTCCTAGTGCTAAGTATTAGTAACAATACATGAAAATAAACTATGACTAAGTCTCTCGGCCCTCCTATTCTCTTGCTGCGTCTTTGTTGCGGAATCTCCCATGTGAATAGCGCCTGTAGACTGTTGGAACCGCAACATTACTTCCCTCCTCGACATGGAGCTTGTCCTCAAGCGAAAAGGAAGGATAGGAGTGTTGTAAGTGATCGACAGTTTCCCATGAAGCATCCACCGGATAATGGCACGACCAATGGATAAGCAACTGTTACGTACCGTGGAAAGTGTGTTTGTCCAACATTGCCTGAGGTTGTGGAAGATTTGTATCTTTGGGGCTCGGGGGTTTTGTCGGCCGTAATAGGTGGGCATTCTGGCCATGGAATGATTTGAGCAAGGAAACATGAAACAATGGGTGTAGGCGAGCAGTCTGTGGTAAGGCCAAGCGGTAAGCCACTTGTCCTACACGTTCAACCACCTGAAAAGGTCCATAAAATTTTGGAGATAATTTCCTGTTGGTTCACTCCCGTACGGAAAGTTGGCGGTACGACTGCAACTTCAATAAAACCCAATCATCAACAGCAAATTCCAGATGTTGATGTCGAGTGTCATACTGATTTTTCATAAGAGATTGGGAATGCAGCAGACGAGAACGAAGAAACTGTACGAGCTCGTCCCTGTCACGAAGTGCCTTCTCCACTGCAGCAAACCTGGAAGCATTAGGGGTATAGGAAATGAGTTTTGGAGGCGGATGTCCATAAACTACTTTAAATGGGGTGCACTTGAGCGATGAGTGGAAGTTGGTGTTGTAGTAAAACACAGCCCAAGGAAGCCAATCCAACCATTTCTTTGGTCTGTCACTAATAAAGCAGCGAAGATACACCTCAAGGGTACGGTTGACCACCTCCGTTTGGCCATCTAACTGAGGATGATAAGAAGAGCTAAAGTGGAGTTGGGTGCCATATAAAGTGAACAGCTCCTTCCGAAAATTGCTAAGGAAGACGGTGTCCTGATCGGAAACAATCGTCTCTGGTAGTCCGTGCAACCTGACAATGTGATCAAAAAATATCCTTGCGACCGTCACAGCCGTGTAAGGGTGAGATAAAGCTAAGAAATGTGCGGATTTTGAAAATCGATCCACTACCACCAGAATAACAGACTTCCCATGAGATGAAGGTAGCCTATCAATGAAGTCCATAGAAATATCTGACCAAACTTGGTGGGGAACAGGTAGTGGCTATAGCACCCCTGTTGGATGTAGATTTTCAACCTTGCTTTTTTTGACAAACGGAGCAGTTACGCACAAAGGCTCGGACTGCAGACTTCAAACCTTTCCGATAAAACTCTGACGCTATAGGATGAAGGGTTTTTTGATAACCCTTATGATCTATATTATGAAGTGAGGTCAAGATAGAGTCGCATAATGGAGATGTCGGCAGCAGATAGACTCGACGCTTAAAATAAATAAGACCATCAGAAAGGTGCTAAAGACCCATTGCCTCACCATCTTGGGTGCGTAGGACAAGCTGCTGTAGTTCTGGTGATGTAGCAACCTCTTGGCGAATATGGTCAAGAAGGGACAGCAATGGGGAAGCAACAGCTAAAAGAGTAGGGTTCTCAGATTCAAACTGGCGTGATAAAGCATCCGCGACCACATTTTCCCGACCGACTTTATATTCGACAATAAAGTCGTATCCCAATAACTTACTAAACCATCGTTGTTGAAGAATAGTGGTAATTCTTTGCTCTAGCAGATACTTGAGATTGAAGTGATCGGTTTGCACCATGAACTTGTTGCCCCATAGATGAGGACGCCAATGAGAAACGGCCTTAGCCAATGCAATCAATTCTTTTTCATATGCTGGAAGGAAGTGATGTCGAGTAGCGAATACATGGCTGAAATAAGCAATTGGTTGGTCTCGTTGCTGTAAGACGACACCAATCTCAATTTCGAAAGCATCGCACTCAATGACAAATAAGGTGGTGAAGTCAGGTAATGCCAACATGGGTGTGGAAGACATTGCAGCCTTCAATTTCTCAAAGGCCGTTATCGCTTCCGGTGTCCACTGGAATGAGTGCTTCTTAAGCATTGAAGTCAGTGGAGTTGCGATTTTCCCATAATCCTTCACAAATTTACGATAATATCCTGTGAGTATGAAAAAACTACTTAGCCCCTTTACAGTTGTTGGTTGTTGCCACTGAAGCATAGCTTGGATCTTACGCGGGTCCGCTTACACACCGGCTGCGGAGATTTTATGACCCAAGTACGATATCAATGTCTCTGCAATGAAGCATTTGGAACACTTCAAAAAGAGTTGGTGTTGGAGCAGGGTTGAGAAGGCTTCCCGCAAGTGGGAAAAGTGCTCCACCAGGCTCTTGCTAAAAATCAATATATCATCAAAAAAATACCAAGATAAATTTCCGCAGAAAGGGATGGAAGATGTGGTTCATCAGAGCTTGGAATATGGAGGGAGCATTTGTAAGACCGAACGGCATCACCAGGAACTCAAAGTGACCATGATGTGTGCGAAATGCCGTCTTGGGCACATCGTCCGGGTGCATCCGAATTTGATGATAACCAGAACGAAAGTCCAACTTGTTAAAAAATTGTGCACCATGAAGCTCCTTTAATAGCTCATCAATGACTGGTATCGGAAACTTATCCTTGACCGTGTTATCATTCAAGCCCTAATAGTCCACACAAAAACGCCAGGAGTTGTCTTCCTTTTTCTACCAACAACATTGGTGAACAGTAGGGAGATTGACTGGGACGTATTAGTCCCTTTCTCAACATCTCATCACATTGCCTTTCAATCTCAGCCTTCTGTCTATTGGGGTAACGGTACGGTCGGCTGATGGGATTAGTCCCAGTCTCTAAGGTAATTCTGTGATCAGACCAGCGGCTAGGTGGTAAGCTAGCCGCTTCCTTAAAAATGTCCTCAAAATCCAATAAGAAATGTTGAATCGCTAGGGTGATGTTCTCTTGGGGAGGTGAAACGTGATGGAATCAACCATGAGTAGGAGGCTTCACACCTTGCAAGTTGAGATTTACGCCCTGTCGAAGAAAGCTCTTAGTTAGTTTTTTGAAGTCCCACATGATTGGTCCCAACTGGCGAAGCCAACTGATTCCCAATACTGCATCACAAAATCCCAAAGGCAGCAAATAGAAATCCAACTGAAACATATGATTCTCCAAGGTGAACTGAATGTTTCGACAGAGGCCAAGGCTTTGTAATTTTTCCCCATACGCAACTGTCACTTGAAATTGCTGGACTTATCAACACTTAGATGAAGATCATTAGCTAAGCAAGAGTCAACAAAACTATGTGTACTCCCTTTGTCCACTAGGATTCTCAAACGTCGATCCTTGATAAAGTTCAATTTGCATAGTCTAGGGATGAGGATTGCCCGTGATAGCGTAAAGTGAAATTTGGGGTCCTTGGTTTGCGCCTTGATCTGCGTTCGTAGTGGCCTTCTCGTCGGACTAGTCATCTGTAGCAGTAATGAAGAACAATTTTTTGCAACGATGGCTCGGGGAATATATCTCATCACAATTATAGCAGAGATTTTTTGCCCTCCTCTTGGCCATCTCCGCCTTAGTAAGGCGTTTGATGTAGTGGTCGGAATTCCCTCAAGGTAGATTGGCGTGCACCTTGCGGTTGCTGCGACGACTCTCATCTAGGCGAGCAAGATTCATGGCTGTGGTGAGGTCCTCCGGTCGCTGCAATTCCACATCTACTGCGATGGAATCTTGCAAACCACTGATGAAGAGGTTGATTCCTGTTCTGGCCGGAGAAAGGGAACACGAGCAGATAATTTCTCAAATTGGCGTTGGTAATCTTCCACATAACCCATTTGTCTGAGTTTAGATAGTTCACCGAATTTACTGTGGCTATCAGGAGAGCCAAAACGTCTCATGCAATGGTCCTTAAACTTCTACCAAGTGAGATCCGATCGATCCTTGTCTAATTTCAGAAACCAATACTGCGCATCAGCCTTCAAATGTGGTGCGACCATGTTGAGTTTGTCTAAATCTGGAATTTGTTGGTGACGGAAGTAATAATCACTGCGGCTTAGCCATGGCAGTGGTTCGGTGGAACCATCATATCGAGGAAAGTCTAATTTTTGAATTTTTGGTGGCGACGTGCGCTGCCGTCCTGCTTTGCTGCACCTTTGTAGGATCGGCTATGGTTGCTCTCAGCCTGATCTCGGTGGTTACGGTGGAAGTGAGAGACATCTCGCATCAGTTCTTGCAGATTGCGGATGTCTTGTTGTTGTGCTTCAAATGACGCTCGATTCCGTTGTTGGTCTTTGTGGTATTGTGCCATGAACGTCTCAAATTGCTGCTGGAAGGGAGAATTGGAGTCACCCATTGCGTTGGGCTCTGATTCCAAGTTGTTACTGTCCCCTCGATAGGATCTCGTGATGAGATCGGTGTGAACCGGTATTGAAATCGTCAATGAGTTCCTGCAGTTGCTTCTTGGTATTTCTTCACTTTCGATTTGTTCTACTCATCAGTTTGAGGGCTCATTTGAGAGAACTCTCCAATCTCAAAAACTCAATGTTGGAAACAAGGCAAAACTTTCCTTTGTCATTGATTGTCATTGAATAAATAGTGGAATAACTACCTTCGACATAAACGGTAACTACCTTCAACATAAACGGCACTAATAAGGAAAATAAAGTCCTAGTGCTAATTATTAGCAACAATACATGAAAATAAAATATGAATAAGTCTCTCAACCCGACACTTCTCTGGCTGCGTCTTTGTTGCGGAATCTCCCATGTGAATAGCGCCTGTAGACTGTTGGAACCCTAACAACATTTCAGGGAGATCTTGGGCCGACTCAGTGCCCTTATCCCTCTTGCTAATAGGGATAGGAATTATGATGGAGATCGTGTTAGGGAAGTATGAGCCCTAAGGTGCCCTGTTCAAAGTCTCGATTCTGCTAGGGCTTGAGGACAACTTGCATACGACAGTAAATCAGAGCCAGATGAGATTTCCTATATGACGGACTATAGAGTCAAAGAGATCTTGACGGTAGTTTCAAGTTTTGAGTACATATTCTTGTCTTTAATGGGATTTTAATATTGAAGGAGTTCTTAATTTAATCACAAATGTTGAGCAGTTCTTTGATTATCATGAGATCTTGGAAGAAAGTAAGATAAAGATGGCAACTTGTAGGTTGAAGGGAGCCGCCAATATTTGGTGGGAGAATTTGAAAGAGAGGAGATGGTGTGATGAGAAGGATTGAGTTCTCTCTTGGATGCAGATGAAATGAATGATTCAAAGGGATTTTTTACCCTTGGATTACGAGCAAATTCTATTTCAATAATAAAAGTGATGTAGACATGGTTTTCGATCTGTGCAAGACTACAGTATAGAAATCGTGAGGTTATCTCTACGTAATAATTTGGGAGAGATAAATGATTAAACGGAGGCAATATTTCAAATATTGGGAATCTGACTCGGAGCATTTGTGGTGATAGACTCAAGTAGTGTAATCTTGCTTTGGTATAATCATAATTTGCTTATAATAATATTGTTCACAATACTACTGGCAGGTCATCTTTTCTATTAGTTTATACAAAACCTTCCTAGCATACTCTTGATATAGTAGAGTTGCCAATTGGAGTTGGTGCAAGTAGAGCAACTGAAAGAGGCTAACTGGAAGTACAAAAAAGTTGTTGATCAATATTGTTGAAAGCAACTCTTCGAAGAGGGTGAACAAGTGATGGTGTTCTTGTCTGACGAAAGGTTTATGATTGGTAATTACAATAAGATACAGCCTTGAAAATATGGCCCATACAAGGTGTTGAAGAACATCAATAACAATACCTAATGTGATTGACCTGCTTGATAATATGGGCATTTCCAAGACTTACAATGTGGTAGATATTTTCTCATATTATGCTCCTGATGAGTTGTACCATGATTTGCCAAAACACTCAACGAGTTTTTATCAAGTAGAAGAAACTGACATGGAACGTCTATTTCCATAAATTTTCTACTTGTTTTGGTTTCTTATTTATATAAGTTCTACTTGTTTTGGTTTCTTATTTTTATAAGTTTTTTTGCCTGTTTTGTTTCCTATTTTCTTTTGGATTAAAGTTGTTTTTATCAAGCATATAAATAGGTCTCTTAAACATGGTGTTAGATATTCAGAGTGCGTTTGGTTCAGCTTTTGGCAGGTGGAAAAGTACTTTTTTCCACTGCAAAAGCTATTTTAAGGAAAAAATGAGTGTTTGGCTCTAAACTTCAAAAGCACCTTTAGTGTAGAAATAGCTTTTGAAAAAGAAAATACAGCTTTTTCAAAAGCTCAAATTTGGAGCTTTTCACAAAAGCACTTTTTCAGGTAAATTTTTTATATCAATTAATGAGCCTATTTTTTAGTCCCTTTTACCCTTATGCTTTACACATAATTCTCACATTATCCACAAACACATTTTCACGTTTATTTTGAGATTTAT
>JAOTAY010000006.1:4353133-4367332 GCA_025629805.1 Erythroxylum baracoense
TTTTATTATAAAATAAAATATAGTTAAAATTAATAAAAGTGCTTTTTATTTTTATGTTGCCAAACAGTCTACTGTATAAAGCTCTTTTTAAAAAGCTATTTTTTTAATTAACAACCAAACAGTTAACTGACTTTTTAAAAAAGCTCTTCTCAGAAAAGCTCTACTGACAAAAGCTCTATTGACAAAAGCTCCATTGATATAAGCTCAACCAAACAGGCACTCAATCAATGATACTCTTTCAGTTAACTTTAATCTGTCTCCATGAGTAGATTATTGTATTTTTTCAAATTAAGCAAAGCCAACTGAATATAAGATTATTATTGATTGAATGTATAGTACAATGTTTAGGAGACATATTTATTGGTTTGACAAAGCAAACTTGATCCAAAAGAAAATAGGAAATAAAAAACAAGTAAAAAACTTATGAAAATAAGAAACCGAAACAAGTAGGAAACTTATACAAATAGGAACACAAGTTTGACAATGTCCCAATTCTCGACACTAATAACAAACTTTAGATCAAGGCTTGAGATAGGTATTGTTCTCCTTAGAAGCTTCCTTTGTTTTTGTCTACCTTCTGCTTCCCTGCAACCTCTCTTTCCGCAAACTATTCTCACGTGGAGTAGGTTTTAGCAGGATCTTCATCCTTTATATAGAAACTCCAGAAGCTTCTCTCATATAACTTCTATGGGGAGACTTAATTTTGCCTCTCGTGAACCATCAATTCCACCTTTCATGTCAAATTTCAAGCTTTTGCAAAACTCTGAATCGTTAATCACCATGTCGAGATAACCTCACAAATTTTATAGTAGTCTTGCATAGATTGAGAACCTTTTGTGCATCCCTAATCCTGTTAAAACAAAATCTACTTGTAATTCGGGGGTAAAACATCTCTTTGAATCTTCTGTTCCATCAGCGTGCGAGGCTGAATCGAATCCTTCCTATCTCAACATCTCCTCTCTTTGGTCTTCTCCAAACAAGCAAAGACAACTCCCTTCAACATATAAGCCACCAGCTTTACCTTCCTCTCCTTTGGGATCTCATGATAATCCAAGAATCGGTCAATATCTACTCTCCAATGAAGAAATCCTTAAATACTAAAGTCCCAACTGAAGACAAACATATTTACCCGAAACTTGAAACCGTCATCAAGATCTCTTTGGCTATGTGATTCATCATACAAGAACTCTTAATCTAACTTTGATTTGTTGTTGCAGGCAAGCTTCCTCCAACCCTGAACAGGAACGAGTCTCTGAATAGGGTGCCTTATGGGCTTGTACTTCCATAACACGATCTTTATCATCGTCCTTATCCATGTTGACAAGAGGGTTACTTGCATCGAGCCACTGCAAGATCTCTTTGAAATGCGCTTCCAATTGTTGGATAATCTTATGCTGCATCTCTCTTAGTGCCCCCCTCTGATCTTGTAAATTAAGGTTATTTTTAGTGTCTTCGTTGCTGTCACTAGCCATAGAGGGAGCGATTCAACACGCTCTGATAACAACTGACGTAGCGAGAAACAAAGAACAATTAACACGTTTAATTTGAAAAAACACGAGAATTCTTTCGTGGAGACAGCTTAAAGTCAATTAAATATGAGACTATTATTGATTGAATGTCTAATTTAACATTTAGAAGGCTTGTTTATAAGCTTGACAAAATAACCCTAATCCAAAAGAAAATAGGAAACAGAAATAAGTAAGAAATTATACAAATAGGAAACCAAACTAGTAGAAAAATTATAAAAACAAAAAATTTTTAGAAATGGGAAACTTATGGAGATAAACATTTTACGTCATTATTTATTGGTTTGACTTTGAGTTTCTAGTGTAGGTGCTGATTCTGTATTCAAGTAATATGTATTATGAGCCTTGAGCCACCCCAATATATATATATTTAGCATGGCGAAATTTGTGCAAAGTTCGTAATTAGTTTGAAAGGCATATAAAGTGTGCGTATTTTTCTGATTCTCTATTTTCAGGTATATGGATGGGGAGTGTCTAACTGCTGAAGATGAGGAAGTTGTTATAGAGAAGCTTCTTCGGCATCATCCAAATTCCGAGGATAAAATTGGATGTGGTCTTGATTTTATAATGGTGAGTTGTTTTTATGGTTGTTTTGTATTAGAGGATTTGTGTTTAGATTAGCTACTCCACTTGTTCTTTATATAATCTAGTCAAACTTTCTTTTGAGTTTTCCCTGTTGGAACTTTGTGCAGCCAATTGCCTTTTTTTAAATTTCTATTTTAGGTAAATCTAAAGGTTTGATAAGATATCTGTATCCTCATTATTTCTTCTCTATTTGTTTGAATTAGCTATACAAAGCTTTCTCAATCCTGCTTATCAAACTAATTTCATGATTTTTGATCAATAATTGTTCTTTGATTAGTTCAAATCCTTCTGGTATGAGGTTTATCTCTCAGTCCATTTTGTCACCATCTCCTTCATATCTTAGCTTCTTCAACTTTGAACCTCTAATAAATTGTTTACTCGGTATATATTATTGTGTTGGGTGGCTAGAAGCTACTAAAAAAAAAATTGTTTCCACTGGAATTTTCTAATTTTATTAGGTATTAACCCCCCTTGTTATCTTTCCTTCTTCATTTTTCTTTGTCTTATTTTCTAAAGTTCATTCGATTAGAGAGGTTTGGTTAATGAACTAAAATTGGAAAACATGAATAGGGGCGTCAAACTAGTTAAAAATTAAGAAGGTTTAGAGATGGCACTAAAACTTGTTGGGGGCTGGGTTGGGTTGCCTAAGGAGTTACTTGACCTAGAACAAAGATGAACGAAGCAAAGAATCTCCTGTAGCCAATCGTAAAAATATTGGAACTTAGGATTAGTTTAGTTGAGCTGAGATTCTACAATAATACTTGGTTTAAACGTCTTTTTCCTTTTTTGGGGAAACCATAGGTGAATGAAGAGGAAATAGACCAGGGGTAGGGTGTTGTGGTGTAGTAGCGTGTGTTTCTTGGTTCTGTGCATAAAGGTGATTCACTTTTCTCAGTGATCGGGCTGCTTTAAATCTTGCATTTATGGTGATGGTTTCTGCTTTTTCTAATCACATGTGATTTATGTGGCATGGTATATTTTAAGCCTATCATTAATTATTTCTCATATTTCTTGCTTGAATAAACTTTAGTTGTGTAAATAAGTACTATAGATCTATTTTTGGTTCAAAGGTCTCTCTATATTCACAAATCAATGCATCTTTTGAGAGAATCCAACCTCAAATAGATTGATTATTAAACAAGGTATAAGATCCTTTTGAGGTCCACAGATATAGAAAGTGCTAGAGGCCAAGACTATGAGTGCAAGCCACTTAGCACAAAAGTTTTGGTCTCTAAATTCATTCATCTCTCTATACTCCTGCTTTGGGTTGATAAGCTTTCGAGCTGCTTTAGCAAGATCACTTAAACTGTGGTTGTCCTTTCCTTGTCAAATAGTTTGATGTAGGACAAATAAGCCCCTCCCATTGTATCAGAAGCACTTGTTGTCATTGCTGTCTCTTTTCATCCCAGTCTCAGCTATGGCTTTGCCTTTAAATTTAGTTCCTTAAGAAGTTTTGTAGTTGTTTTGTGGTGCAGATTTTGATGCATTGGGTGCTGGTTCAAAAGTTTGCACCATCATAGTTCTCTTTGTGCCAAACTTGTGGCTTGATTTCGAACCTTTTTAGTTACTTGTTGTCCTAAGTATTGTTTCGCTCATAAAGCCAATTGATATGCACCTTTAAGGCTGTAAATCCTTTGCATTATCAACTCCTTGCGAATTTTTGCCCTTAAGCCATTTTTGTAGTGAGATATAAGTAGTCGTTTCGACTCCATCCTTTCACATTGGATAGAAAGTTCATCAAATATTTCCCCGTACTCAGTTATGAATATAATCCCTTATCTAAGGGTTGCGAGGTTCTTGGAGATTTTCCTGATAATGAAATGGTGAGCATTTTTCGGATAACTTCAACTTCATCTCTTCCCAATCAACAATTGGTGGCTGACTTGTTTTTCGAAGTCTATCCTCTGCCAATCTCCACTTGATTTTAGTGTGTCTAACTAGCCTCATCTTTGCAAATCGAACTTTTCGATCTTCTGATATGTGGTATTAGTCAAAGAAATCTTCCATTGTGACTGTCTAGTCTAAGAACAAGTGCAGATCCATCTTTCCTGCAAAATCAGGGGTTTCAACATGAACTTTCTTAGTGATGTCATCGAGTTTGTTGTGTGTTTTGACTCTATCGTGGCCTCTAAAGACTCACACACGCTCCATGTGCTGCTGGTTGATTTCTTTGTCTTAGATCTCTCAATAAGCATTGATTTTCGAACCCCATTCGTTGTTGATTAGTGTTAGCCTCTTCGTTTTGGATTTCACTTTCTCCACCCTTACCATCAATTGTAGTTTGTTGTCTGATATTGTTTTCTGGACTTGTCCAAACCTTCTATAACTCTTAGCAATATCTCATCTCGCTTCTGGTCGCTGAATATTCCTCTATATGCCCTACCACTACGTATTGCCATCATGAATCAAAGCTCTGATATCAAATTGATGTAGACAAATAGAAGAATTATTAACTAGTATCTAAAAGTACAAAATTAGGAAGTATGACTAATATTAAGCTACTGGAATATCAGGTTTCAAGGTTGACTTTTGGATAGGAATGCAAAATTTTTAGATTTTGTATAGCTAGAATTTTAAAGTTTGATTGCTGGAAATTTAGACTTAGGATTTTAGGGTTTAATATAGCTAGAATTTAGGTATGAGATGACTGGAATTTCGTAAAGAACACAAAGAATGGATAGTAGGAAACGAGGAATCCCTAATAGGGTCTAAGAATCACTCTTAGAAGAAAGCATTACACTTTCTAGTTGAAAACTCAAGTTTGTAGAAAAATTTCATATTGTTTGTTATTAATGAAAGGCTGAGTACACACATATATATAGTTCTTAGAATCCTTATTCTAGTAGGAAAAGGGTTTCTAATTTAAATCCTATTATAATAGAAATCCTATAAGTCCTATACAACTAGGATAACATATTTAAAATAGAATGACATAATACTACTACTACTTATGTAATAAGGAATCCTACTACAATTTGAATTTCAACCTTTGTCTTTTATGTCAACTCAATTCCCAATCCTCATCTTTACCAAATTAAAGTTTGTAATTGATAAATCTTTCATCTTTTATTTCTCTTATAGACTTTTAGTTCTTTTGCATCATAGTTTGATGGAAATCATATTCCTTTCTAACCCAAGTCAGTTTGCCATCGGTGTGTAACTTGCACCTATTCACCTTCAAGTTCTTGTCATGCTATATACTCTAAATCATATCCAATTATTTAGTTTTCCTCTGACAGTGTTCTTAGTATGTTACTCATTCTGTTACAACTAAAAATTTTAAAGCAGAAATAACTTGGATGCAAGCACAATATAAGATTTGTCCGGGCCACATGACGATCTTCAAACAAAAGCCCAAAATTAGTCTATAAAAGTTCATTGTAAGTCATTACCTAACTTATATTTGTCATTGCTAATTGTTCTGAATGATCTTGTATTTGAGGCTACATAGCTAATTTTGCTTTTCCTTAAGTTCGCACTCTATGGAATCTTGCAATTTATAGAGGTAATTTTCCTCGATTAAATGTTAATCTTTCTACAAAGTATGATTTATCTGAAGGAAACATGCATTCGAAATCAACCTAATGAGTATATGCCCCACAGATAGGCACTCTGATTAAATATGGTGGTGCTTTTTTCTTCGACATTGAATTCTCAAGGCCTTTCCTTTATCTTGTCACTTTCTACTCTTTTCAACCTATTGATATGTCTAGTATAGCCATTGAAAGTGACGTAGATGCCTGTCCTTTTGTTGCTTTTCTTCACTTCATCACATGCACCTTAATCCTGGAAATCTGATACATTTTTTATCCACGTTTGTTTGGTTTGCAAAACGGTGGCTTTTGTCGGCTCTTATTCCTTTAACCATGGCTGTTCATTTCCGTTCTTTTTCATGCCAGTGACGTGCAGTCAGTCTCATATCATTGTCACATGGAACAAATTTGCATCTCTATAATTAATGCGCATTGCAAATATGTCAAGAATTTAAATCAGTTCTCTCATGACTTCGTCCTTTGCATGTTTGTTCGTTACTTCTTGAATGATTGTGTGATTTGTACGTGCTTCGTTTATGAGAAGACAATTCACTGCTTCTACTTGTCATACGACAGGTTGACCGTCACCCCCAATTTAGACAGTCACGGTGCATGTTTGTTGTAAGAACTGATGGTGGATGGATAGACTTTTCTTATCAGAAGTGTCTGCGGGCATATATCCGAGATAAATATCCATCCCATGCAGAAAGATTCATTCGGGAACACTTTAAACGTAGCAGTTGATGATCTGCGTCAACAATAGTACCTAAGATGTAATTCTGGTATTAGTTAGAGAAGATTGTGAAATTATATTTTCTATGTTTTGCATATGGACAACATTGTGATGATTGTAGGTCATTGCCATCTATCGTATATCTCTCCAACTGTCAATGTGGTAGATATTCCTTGACTAGCACTTACCTACAAATGAAGACAAGAAAAATGATTGACAGGAGTTCAAGTGTTCAACATTGTTGACTTGTGTCTGTATTCTTTTGCAGGTTTACAGTAACTGTCTATTCCCCATTCGGCAAGACGGATATATTAGTCGTCGCAGGCTTTGTCAATTCTAAATTGTCAGTTACCAAACATGTCTGCCCTTGTTTCCACACCTATACGAAATGTATTTTGTGTAGTAAGAAAATAGAGTGTGGATCCAGATGAGGTTTAAAGGCAATTGATTTTAACTGTTGAAAGACAAATAGTTTCTCTTGGATCACATTGGTCAACCGTGCCCATGCCAGACCCTTGATCTCTTCAAGGATACCCCTACCATCTTTTAAAATTGCACCCTCAAGCGAACTAATGTCTGATCAGACAAACTTGGCTCTTTGGTCGACATATCCCATTTGGTTCACGGCTGTTGGTAGATTAAAAGTAGTAAGGGTGCACAGAATTATCACTTCTCCTGTATTACGGAGTTTTAAGCAACAACAAAGTAATGATCATTAACCAATAAGATAAGATTCTTCCAGCCAGTCATGAGTGGCGGAGGTGCAAATTGTCTATATTATGTGGGTTGGGCTTCTAGTTCTCGAAACTGTATGACCCATTATCGGCAGTCTCTGAACTTGTCAATTATTTGTGTTTAATCAGTTCCTCTAATTTTCTTGTTGTTTCCAAGTGGTCAAAGCACGCGTGGTACAGGAAACACCATCGAACAGCAAATGAAATGTGCACGCCTTGGTGTTGGCAGTGTCGTGCTTGTATAATTATGTAGTCTACTTTGCATTCTCTCTTTAATCGTCGTTCCTATTTGGAGGGTAGACAAGCGAAGCAAAGGCCATCAATGCCAATTCGAGACTACAACATTGGGAAGTCGTGACTGATGTTGACGGCCATAACTAAGGAATTTAAGTAATAAATTTTATCAGAGTTATAAGATCAAATGAGGCAACTTTTGCTGTAAATTTGCGTATGCATTTATTTAGATGGGGATGGATGAAAGCCAAAAGCAAGAAAAGCTGCAAGTCGTGAGTCAGCAGCAAGATGGTCAACCCCTCGTCATTGAGTCACAAACAAAGATCACAGTATCTCGAGTAGTTGCCATGCATCAATGATGGTCACGATCTGTATGGTAAGTTATGATTACTTAACAAACTTTATCATCCGACTGGGGACTATTTCGAACTGTGGGCTCCCAACTGGAAGGTCTTCCCTCCAGCTGGACTAGAAATCCATGTGAGCACTCTCTAAACATCCAATAACTCATCATTGAGTTTTCCTAGTAATGTATGCGCAAGTCCTTAGTTGTCTTCAAGTGACTAAGCTAATTGATTTCATGTTTAATCATGTCATGTCCTGCTATTGGTGAAAGTTTTTCCTAGGAACTGAACAATCTAATGGAGGGATCAACTATCTGGGATCCGTTTTGGTGTGATCAGATTTAATTATATACAAGTGTGTGGACTTTGTATCTAGCATTCGACCAGAACGAAACGACTGTGATTAATGATTTTCAGGAACTCGAGTCAGAAGTGGAAAAAATAAATAATATATATACTTGAGATGATGATCATGTTATTAGCAGAATATCCGTGTCCCTCTATCTCTTAATCTTTGACTTTCTATTAGTTTGTTTTAGTTTGTTTTGATTACGATGAGATTTAGTTTGTTACTGATATTCCTTCTGCTAAGGAATTCAGTTTGTTAGCTTTGTATTTAAACGGTGATTCACCAAGAATAAAACACGATAACTTCATTCTTCACTTCCATATTTATTGCAGTGGTGTGTACGACAGCAGTATTCATCATTTACAGTCGGTTGTTTCCCTTGAATCTTACTTTGTTTAGTGAACTGGAAGCCAATTAAGCACAACCACCACACTCTCCTCGATCCCTGCCTCCATTGATTCCGTCTCACCTGCTTGCACTAACCCTCTTTTACGTCCTCTCATAACAACTCTCCACCACATCTACATTTCTGTGGCTCCATTTCTTGGACTTCGAGCCTATAAAAGAGAGCAAACGTATCAGAGGAGGCAAAAAAGATAATTACCCGCGTCCCGGTGGGTAAACACCGCCTACGGTACTGCTAAAATTTCCATGAACCAACAAATAACAAACGCACAAAGGGAAGAATTGTAATTAGAAACCGAAGACGAACACACACGTACAGTAATCTTTGTGTGTTTCCAAACGTTATTATGGATTATAGGTTACTGAAGAGAGTTTCGGGGGGAACATACTCTTTTTCACGTACGAAACAAAAACAAGGAATCGAGTTGTCCTGTTGAGACCGTAAATTACATTGGGAAGTGTAGTAGTTTTTGTCCAAATTTCTTGTGTTACTTGCCTCGACTTCAAGTCTTCAATCTTGGAAACAATAAAGCATGAATCTAAAACTAAAGCCATTCAAATATATTAAACTATTCATGCCACTCCCCTTCTTCTCTGGCTTTTAGCAGTAGAGAGTCTTCTTTTAACAGGTCCGGCAACTACTAGTGGGATCACAGTGTCAAGCATAGACTATTACAGAGCAATGAAGGTATACTGTACCTTAAATCTGAGACCAAATCTCACAATGATTTTGATTATCAAATATATTAACACTGCACATAATATCTATATCTTATGCTCTATATATTGGTGCTTTTATAATCTCTAAAGTCAACGATACTAGTGTAAAGGGTCTTCGTTTTGTCAAGATACGAGGGGATATCAATTGTTGTTATGTTGAAGTAATCTTACTGATGCTTTTATAATCTCTAAACTTCATAATTTTTCAACTTTAATTTTATGCAATTATGATAAATATTCAATAGCAAGAAATAGTTCTTTTACGTTTTCCAAGTTCGTAAATGAAGATACCAGTGCTTTTGCTTGCATCAGAAGAAACCATCTGTGGAAAAGCAGTGGACGAGAACAAGAGTCCAGAACTTTGAGCCGACGTCTACTGTATTAATAACATTATAATTAACATATCTTAGTCTGCCATGGAAGTTTCCAAATCATAGTTGAATTCCCAGAACTGTTATTGCCAAAGTTTTACCACATGACCTAATCTTCAATCCCGTTTTGAGCTAACACATGTGACACGAAAGAAAGCAAAAAGTCTAACTGGTTTAATGAATAATTAGTACCATCTCGAGATTCCACAATTATATAAAAAATGTGCTAAAGAATTTGCTTAAACCCCTTTTTAATGACTTAATCATTTGAATATGATTATTGTCTTCGTTTCTCAATTTTCTAATTTCTCAGTTCTGGTTTAGATCTCTTCTATCCCAAATCACCGGTTAAAGAAACCCTTCTTTACAGGGTTCTTCCAGCTAGCATTTCCCTTTTTCTACTATTACGTCTTCTTTTTCTAAATTTATGAGTGCTGGAGAAAATTAGTCTCTCTTTTTTTTTTTCTAAATTGCTTTCCGTCCATCAATAGGGATCAGAGGATACTTTCAGGCGTTGGGTTCTGTCTGATGCATAGCCATCCCGCCTGCGCAAATTCAACTTCCTTATGAACGCATGAAACCCAAAATCAGACGATCAAAGAGGAGAAACTAAAATTCTTAAGGTAGAAAAGACGAAAAACAAACCAAACATAGTTGGTTAGAGTAATTCAATACTCTTATTCTCTAATTAGAGGTCTTAAAGTTCGAGCCTGAAAATAGAGAAATTTGTTTAACCAATACTTTACTCCTTACAAACTAACCTGGTGCAAGCGGAGATTAGTAAATTTAATTGGTTTAATCAATTTCGTAAAATTTTTTTAATTTTTATTTAGTTTTTATTTTTTATTTTGATTTACTTTTGTTATTAAAAATTGGTTATTTTATTAATTAATCCATTCATTTTTATAAATTAATAAGTTTTTATAAATTAAAATAAATTAAATAATTTTTATTTAATGATTTTTAATTTTCGATAAATAAATATAAATTTTCAATTTTATTTTAACGCTATTCAATTTTTTAAACTTTAATAATTTTTTCTTTTCAATTTATTTTCGGTTTTAAAGCATTGCTGAAGGGTGAACAGTGAAGACAAAGGAAAAATAACAAAAGTAAGAAAAAACATTGTGGGACCATGCAGCATCGGGTACATATCTCACGTGTCGAGTAACTGAGCTGCATGGCCCATGATTCAGGTCTGGGACGATAGAAACGAGACGTTCCCCAATAAACAAATAAGACCCATCCAAAAGCTCCAAACCCATAAGCACCTTCCTTCGCAGAGTCTCCTCCTCAACTTTTGAGTTACTGTTGCCCACCACCTCCTCTTTGCTCCATTGAAGGTGACTTGAGACATTGCTGAGGCTGGGCCTGTTTTAGCCCTCTCTTCTCCGTTCACCTTCGCATCATCTTCTTTGTTATGAACCAAGATCTGAACCTCTTCTTCGAAGAAGAAGATGGCTAAGCATCACCGTGAACCAAGTGCGCTACAGGAACCTCAATACCAACAAAACGCTACCTTTCTTTGTGATGCTCCCCATTGTGCGGAGGAGAATTCGGAGGAAGACGGAGAAGAGACGACCTATTTCACCAACAATAGCAGTAACAGAAGCCCCTTTCCAATCTTACTAGACCAGGACTTGTCTTGGGACGATCAGGAACTCTCCACTTTGTTTTCTAAAGAAGAACAAAACCAACTGCGCAAAAACTTACAGATTATTCCATGTCTTGCCGAGGCTCGCCGTGAAGCAGTAGAGCGGATGCTTAAGGTCAACACGTACTATTCTTTCACTGCTCTGACAGCAGTTTTGGCAGTGAACTATCTTGATAGATTCCTATTCAGTGTCCAACTTCAAGCAGATAAACCATGGATGACGCAGCTCGCTGCTGTGGCCTGTATCTCGCTTGCTGCTAAAGTGGAAGAGACCCAAGTTCCACTTCTAACGGACCTTCAGGTAGATATAGGTGTTTGATTGTATAGTAAAGTTCAAGCTTTGCTTGAGGGTAGATAGTCGTATTAATGTGGCTTTCATTGATTTGTGTAGGTGGAGGATAGTAGGTATGTGTTTGAGGACAAAACCATACAGAGAATGGAGATTCTGGTTCTTTCTACTCTTGGATGGAAAATGAATCCTGTTACCCCATTATCTTTTCTTGATTATATTACGAGGAGGCTGGGTTTAAAGGACTATCCCTGTTGGGAATTTCTGAGGAGGTGCGAGCGTATAATTCTCTGTATCATATCAGGTAAGCCGTCAGAAAGTTTCCTTTGCCTTTCTTGATGATTAATCAAGTTATTTATGTTAAAAACAATACCAGGATTTGTTCTCAACTTTGATTTCATTGGATTTCTGCAGATTCTAGGTCAATGCATTATCTGCCCTCTGTAATGGCTTCTGCGACAATTCTGCATGTCATTAATGATGTGGAGCCTCGTATTGGAACTGAATATGAAAACCAGCTATTGGGAATTCTTGGAATCGAAAAGGTATCAAGTCATTGTAACGTACTTCAAATTTCAGTTTCATCTTGCCATGTTAAACCAGAAAGCTATTATCTTTGTACGTTTACTGAATCATGAATGCTTGTCACTGGTACGTAGGATAAAGTAGCAGATTGCGGTGAGCTAATTATGGAATTGGCACCAAAAGACCATGGTAACCAATCAAACAAACGCAAGTGGGGTTCAATGGCAAGCAGCCCAAAAGGTGTAATAGATATGTCCTTTAGCCCAGGTAGTTCAAACGATGCGTGGTCTGTGGCATCATCGGTGTCATCTTCATCAGAGCCTCTGTCCAAGAAGGGCAGAGCAGTTCAGAGCTTAAACCATGCAGCTGCTGAATTTCTCAGTAGCCCTCGCTAGTGCATCAAATTCATCTGTTTCCTTTTATTTTTTTCCTTTTCCTTAATGGACTAGCGTTGCACGGCTAATAATCCTTGTGTTCCTTTTTAAGTAAACAAGTTAAATTGCCTACAATCTCTGCCTTTTCAGTGCAGTCCAAATCTGATCCTTCCAAGTAAAGATGGGATTTGGAAGCAGAGATAGTTGGCATTTTACCAGGCATGAAGTTGAAGAACATGAACAACAAAAGCAATGGAGAGACCCTTGCAGTAACATAATATATGTTCTCTTATGCTCCACTTGTTTCTAGCTAATGTCATCTTTTAGTACCAACAAGGTATAATGTAACATATATTCTATATAAATAAAGATCCTATATGGCCATATTCATTTACTACCTAAAAATTCTGGAGTTTCTTCGAGTCCCAACAAAATTGAACACAAGTAGATCTTGTAAAATCTACATGCCCACATGTGTCCGGTGTCTAGTGAATGAAAAAGAGAAAGAAAAAGGTTGATGAGAGGGAAACCTGAAGGAGGGAAAATGGAAACGAAAATGTGTATGATCAGAAGGGAGGATTTTGTTTGCATGTGAAGTGAGGAACAAGTTGTCGGCCACTGATGGATTATCTAAACTTTCTATTTTCTGACCAATATTGTAGTTTGGCGATTGACCTCGTTGGAATAGATCTTTATATGTATGAATGGCTGGTGTGTTAAAATGCTTGGCCATTGAATTTGAAGGAATGAGACTGGATGGAGTAGTAAAACCTATCATGCTCTTACTTCACCGTCCATTTCTTGACGTACGCTTTCTAATTCCCGTTACAGAGTCTTCCAAGTCCTACCTATAAACCATGCCGTCATCTTTCCAGTTTCTTCTATGTGAAACCCATCCGATTCGGGGAGACAAAGGCAATAAGCGGGTAAGGACTCGGAGACAGTGTAGGAAAAGTCAATGCAGAGCCAGTCCACCCTTGATAGTGAAAGGAACTCCGATAGGATTTCACACTGTAGCCGAGGAGTAAAGAATGGCCACTGGACACTGAGCATTTAAACATTCGTCGAAAAAATTGAATTCAAATAATTGCTAGTGGCCACATAGTTCGCATTTCCAATCTTAAATGCCTGCGAAGTAGAAAAATAGCAGAGCTCCACTTTTATTCAAGAAGGCCTGCACGTGCTTTCTAGGCCTATAAAATCAAAGGGAATCATGACTTGGCTTTATTCTTGCAATCTTAAATAACGCAACTATCTAGATTTCTTAATAAATTGCTTAACCTACTGAGCCCCGTTTAACTATTCCATCAAAATCCTCTGATGCACCGTGAATGCCGGAGAAACACTAGTGTGTACAAAACTGTCTCATTTCGGCTCACATTGACAATTATTGTAAACGGTATTGGTTTGGTAGTTATTGACATGTTAAACATATTACGTATAGCTTGGAGAAACCAAAGACTGAGAGAGTATAGCAGTAAAAGACTTGTTCATGTCTACTGTTTTAGTTATAGAGAGTGACATCAGTGGACTTAGTTTAGATTGATTTGTTAGAACTGTAAGTATCACATTTTGCACCGAAACCTCGTGAGACGTGTTTCTTTTGTAGAGGCTATGGTGCTTTTAGTGGGGGGGTGGGGGGGGGGCCCACACCAGCGAGGGGCCGAGAGTCCCCTCATCCGTCATGGCTTCGCCATGACACCTTCTCCCGCGGCAGGGGCGCGCCGGATCGCGCGCATGAAAAAGACCAGCGGGCGCGATGTCCCGGGCCGAACCGCAGTGCTGCGGCGCGCCCATTCAGGCCAGATCAGCCGCTCAACGTC
>JAOTAY010000006.1:4367432-4381824 GCA_025629805.1 Erythroxylum baracoense
CCCCCCCCCCCCCCCCCCCCCCCCCCCCCCCCCCCCCCCCCCCCCCCCCCCCCAGAAAGAACAAGACCTGAAAAAGAAAGTACAGGAAGGAGCAGCATTAACCAGATTAAAAACAAAGGATGCATAAGAGGAGATTAAAAGAGGATTTAGAAGCAATTAGATCGATTAAAAACGCAGGCACAAAAAGGGGAAAAGGTGAAAGGCAAAGGAGTGTTGAACTGGGGGACAATATCTTTTGATTTTGTTTGTCATGTCTTTGTTGATCTTTTGTTCTTTGCTTTTAGTAGTTAGTAGAATTGGACTGTAGCGTATTTTCAACCCAAAAAGAAGAAAAAAGGGAAAGATAATGGTCAGGTATAGACTATAGATAATGAGTTAAAAAAAGAGGTGGTGGCAATTGGTTCCAGTGAATATCTTCTCTTCTTTTATCAACACCCCACCATCTTTAAACTCCTCAAAGCTCTCTCTTTTGACCTACAGACTATATTATCTTCTTCTAAAGTTGCTTGCAATTAAAACAAAGAGATGAGGGAGACATAGATATATACCCAAATTACGGTCTAGCTAAACCAAGCATGAGATATATAATGTAGACATCTAATGCCTTTCACCTCTTAATTCTTGTTTTTTGGGTTTAGTTTCGTCTCTTATGGATTAGAGTCATCAAATAATATTAATGTAATTACTAGGCTTGACCTTATGAGCTTATAATAAAGTCATCTGTGACTGTTTAATCTACCTAATATATTATGTATCTAGTTCACTCGCTATCACTAAAACGAGATGTGAAGTCGAGTGGTAAACAGCTATGTGCTGCAGCATCTCCGTAAAACAGGACTTCGACTTTGGCAACGTCCCTCTGACTACGCTTCCTTTATTTGTAAAGTATTAAAATTGTTTCAAAGTTGGTGGCCTTATCAGACTAAAGTTTTTACCGGGGGGAGCATTTGAATAAGATAGTACAAACTTATCAGAACAAGTAACACGTAAGTATTATTAACCTACTATCATTCTACGGGGCCAGAGGACGTCAAGTTAATGAAGTGGTGAGTCTCTGTAGAAGAAACTGAATTTGCTTTTTAGATATGGTTGTGAGACTCATTTATGGTAGTGCTTATATGATGCAGCACCTTACTCGTTGAAAGAAGACAGTGGGCAGTAACATGCAATTCCAATAATTTCCTGTCCCCTACTTTCAGTTGTTCTTAACTCAGAAGTGCAATTACAGTAGGGGGCTAAGTACTGGAATGGTAATGACTGAATTACGAGGAGTTCGCCGTATCTTAAATAAACGAGTCAAAGCAGCCATACAAAGAAGTCAGTGACGCAGTGGGCAACTAAAAGTCTAAAATGATGCCACTGAGACATAGTCCTAGCAATGGAAAGCCTCTCATAAATATTACTGCAGGAATCAAAACAGAACAAACGGTGAAAAACTGAGGAATGGGGGAGAGTAGGACAAGAAATGGAAGCTCAAGTATTTATGGTGAGTAGGTCCAATCATAATTTGAAGGGGAAAATGAGAATTCTTGCATCTATAACTCAGTATCTAGTTGGCAGGAAAGCCACATTGCATGCCTGAATGGTATAATTATGAAGGACGTTTCCAAATTCCACTCTTAAGCAAGGAAAGCTTTGGTTGCTGAGCAGAGGATGATTATCAGATGGGCTGTTGGGCTGGGCTATAAATGTCAGTGGTTTAAGATGTCAACATCTTAGATAATGCCAAACCCAGCTATTGAGCCCAGGCAAAGACAAGACAAACCCAACATTAACCTGTCCTCTAAAAAGTTGTGGTTTCAATAGTGGAGTCTAGGTGCTTATAAAAACGAAGAAAGAAAGGGGCGGAGAGTAATTTAATGATAGGAAAAAGCCAGGAAGACAATGTCAAGGGAAAAGCCAAATCGGGGCAGCAAACAGCAGTAGTAGTTTTTAATGAGACATTGTGGTTCTAACCGTAGAGTACTTTGTCCATTTTCATCAACCAACGCAGAGCCAGCACAGATTTTCTTCCTTGTGGGGTCGAATATCATCCTACTCGTAGCTAACATTTAGCTAATGCATAAGACTTCTATGCCTCAAATGTCCCTTTTTTATTCTTCAAATGTGCAGAAAAGTTGGGGTCACTGTGGCCAAATTGGAGCCTAAAATCATTTAAAATTGGCAGCAACAAACCATCTGCAAGGTTTTGAAAGATCTCTTGGTCTATGTTTTGGCGGCTTGGAATTGTCCAACCCTATTAGAATTTTGGAGCTTGGAATTGTTCGTTGGGACGGGAATGATAAAGATATGATTGCTCAATGTTCACTCAACCAGAGGAAAGGGAATTCAGATGCTCTCTGTCAAATGTAAGAGCTGCAATGGATCCAGTGTTTCGATAATAACAATTGGGCTAAAGGGTTCTGAGATGTTCCAGTTTTTGCAGCATTCTCAGGTCTGGCATCTGTTCCTATTAGGTACGAGGAACCAAAGGGACGTTACGATTTAAGACAAAATACGTGCTGTCATGTGGACGTGTCACAGCTCACGACCACTCGACACAACACCCTATTGCTTCGACTCGGCCGTGTTTGATTGGGTTTGGGGGAGGTTTTAGTCATTAAAAAGCCATTAGATAATGTATAAACACACTATAAGAATGTTAAATTCTCTCTTATCTTTATTATTCTGATTAAATTCTCTCTTATCTTTATTATTCTGATATGATACTTTAATAATGGGGTATGTCCGTCATGTTTGACAAATCCTAAGATAATATTTATTCAAAAGCTATAGCCACACTATGTTTTGTCAATACAAATGGAGATTAAGGTATTTGTTGAATTTTAGACTAACAAAACTCTAAATTTTTATTAGGATTTTGTCCAAGAATTCTAAAGTAACTTTTTTCTTTAAGTTTGGAGGTCTATCGTGGCTATGCTCACATCTTAATGACACCCAACATAAAAAGGTCATAAATTTAAAATTTTATAAATTCAATCTTTGAATCTAAATTACGATATTTCTGGTACTCTTATGTTAAATTTTAAATTTTCAAATTACCTGATGTAACATAGATAAGAAATAAATTGGAATTAACATCAGTCTAATTACTATTACAAAAATAATTAGTATTTTTGGTATTAAAAGAATTTTTTGGTCAATAATTATTCAAAAAATCTATCAATTTATCAAAAAGATCGCCCATGTCGAGCAATACAAGGGAGACTAATGATAAGATACTGAACATCGTGAATATTTTTGGAAATGAAGTACGTATTCTACCAAAACTCATTTCTGCCAAGAAAACAATGCAGTGTTATTAAATCCATGTGATGTTATTTGTAAGATGGTTGTGCTTAATCTCATATTGCTTGTAGAACAATTCCTATAATTATAAAACCCATATCAAATTAGAATCAACACTATTCTATAAGATTCAATAGTATGGTAAAAAGAAATATACATTTCTTTCTACCTACTATCAAATCTTGTTTTGTTATTTTAATATATAAATCTTAATATATAAAGTTAGGCTACATAAAGATCTGTATAAAGATACAAGCTTAATACCAATCAATCTATAATATAATCTTCATATTCATTCATCTATTTAGATATAAATTCTCTATATGTAACGTACATAAATTGTCAATTCTATTTATTCTTATTCTACTTATTCTATTTATCTATATTTATTCTACATCTATTTGATTTGTGTTGATTTTAAATAAATTATATTTTCTCTCCTATTTACTGTGGTGACGAAGAATCAAATTATCACTATATTTATTCCTTTTCTACTTCTTTTTCCAAGTGTAGGACAACCCCAAAGGGTTGGGGTTTTTTCCCCCTACTAATTGCGGCCCTTCCTTCACCACTCTCATATGGATGGTCTACTTTATCCAAACTTTTCTGGTTCACTCCATCATTCCCTATTTGTCCAACTGCAACTGAGCAATTTTTAGATATCTAGCAAACCTCTTCAAAAGGTAACTTTAATGAATTAAATCTTCCACAATCACTATTTTATTTTGAAATAGTTGCAAAAAAAGATTGGGAATAGGCTTACTTAGTGAAAATTGGCCAACATTGCCACCAACTTTGATTCAAGTCTAAAAGTGTGAGTAATATGTCGTTAAAAATTATTCCAAAGAAGCTTCTTCAGTTCTTTAAGCAATCATCAACACAGGAACATTAACATTATAATCGTATATTCAACAAAGAAGGAGAAATTAAATGTTATTGGATTTAAGATTGACTCAACAAATGGACTAAGAATGAAGAGAGCAAAAAAGAAATGAAAAGAGAATTGGAGGGAAGAGAAATAAAGAGCGGGAGAAAGATGTGAATTATGTTATAATTTTGCATAAGTAGTTCGTTACACAATAACTACTTATGAGAGGTGACAGTCAATACACTAAGGTTATATATCCTAGTTATTATGTCTATTTTACTTAACCATTGCGTTTCATACATATATAAGTAACTTAGCATACAATTTCATGAGGATCTTTTCCTTGATTTAATTTCCCCTAGACAAATTAACAAGTGCAAGGGTTGTTAGCATAGTACCTAAGGTATCGATCCCATGGTGGTTAATCTAGTCCTAAAATCTAAGGTCGAACTAAATCGTAACAATCTAAAATAAACAATAAATGCAGAATCACTTATAAGAATCAATCAACAATCAATTATAAGAATAAAATTTCGGAAATAATAACAAAATAACAAATCACACAACCAAATCAAGAATTAACCTAGGAACTACCAATTGAGAGAAAGGAGGTTTTAATATGAAATTAATGAAAATCTAATCAATTATGCAATTACTGAATTATTGGGTCTAGACGGTCCTAGGGTTGATTACTCTCTCTCGAGTTATAATCTTTAAACCATAATTAATAATCCCTAATTTAAATTATGGAATTGTGATATCTCGACTCACAATTGACCCAAAATCTAAATTAGTTCTAAAATTGTCTAATAACCTACCAAAAACCTATTCTTTATTATGAAATATGAAATATAATTATCTATAGTAATTAATATAATGTTATAAGATGTATAGATAACAATTGTAACTAGTAAAATGATTTACGAATGCATAGATAATAGGTAAATTTTCTCATATCTTACTTATATAATATATTAGTCTATTTAAACATAATTTTGTATATATCATACATAAATTTGGTATTGTTATAAAAATTTATATATTTTATATAATTTCGTCACCAAAGGACAAGTTAAATGTTAATGGGCCACCATTTGGAGACGATTATCTAAATTTTCGCCAAATGATATATTTCTTCCAAATTAATCGAAAATGATGTCATTTTGTTTAACAACAAACAACATCATTTTGCTTAACAACAAACAACATTGTTTTGCTTAACAATAAACGACATTGTTTTCTACTAGGTTATTAACAAGAAAATGAAGCTTTCTTCATTTTAGTGTCAGCGGTCATGTTTCAGAAGAAGCATCGTCTCCTCTGTGGTCGTTGTCTCCTATGTTGTGGTCATTACTGTCGAACAAGAGTCGTATCCTATGTTGATATTGTTCTTCTTTTCTGTTTGCAAGAACCCTCCTTTTGTTGTGCTTTGTTTTTCCAGTTCGTTTTGGAGTTTATATGGGTGTTGCATTCTTCTTATACTGTATGGGTTTTTGTTTGTTTTTGTGTTTGTGTTTGTGTTTGGACGATGGTCAATTATGTTTAGAAGATGGTCAATTGTGTTTTTACGTTGGTTGTATATGGGTTGACATTTTTTTCCCACCTTCAATACGTCTTTGAGGAAAGCTTGCTAATTGTTTGATTCAAGGTCAATAAGAGTATTTAACTTCTAGAACAGATGTTTAATACTTCATTTTGTTTTCAACATTTAGTCGATTCTCTTCTCTTATCTTCCTTCTCCTCTCTCTCTCACACACACAACTTTCTCCAGGTTTGCTTCTTCTTCTCTTCTCTTTTTTTGCAAGTTTGTTACTATGTGTGTAACTTAAGCTCTTGTATTACATGTTTAATATACAAAAGCTTTTCCTAAATATTTGTCGATCGGATCAAGTATGTCTTCAATAAGAGAATTAGTTCAAATCTAATGTTAGACTTGAGCTATGTTGTTTTTTATCATAATAAATAATAAGTTGCTGAGGAGAAGGTTATTTTTAGTGTCATTAAAAAGGAATGACCTTTTTTTGCTAGGATTTGTATGGTAAAGTTCTATTCAATTTTGAATCAGTTTATTCCACCCCTGAGAATTTTTGGGATTTGATTACTAAAAGAATTTAATTAAACAAAATGAATTTTATGTCAAATTGACTTTTCAGAATAAAACTCTTAACATTAATTCATCACAGAATGTCGACATAGTGACTAGTTTTTGATGGTAGAAATGAGCTACGCTGAGAGAAATGTGGCAAAATTCTCCCTGATGAAGATCAAATCGATGAACAACTAATCTCCTCATCAAAGTCTATTCACCGCTTGCCTTCAATAGTTGATCTTCTTCTTCAAGGTTTTTAGTATCATTTGAATTTCCTCTCTTCCTTAATTATTTGTATCTCATTTTCTGTTAGAAAGCTATCAGATAGACGTTTGATTGTATATCCTATGTGTTGTGTAAAGCTTTCTCAAATCTTCAAGAGAATATAGATAAAAATAGAGTGGCAATGTCCTAATGGTCAATATAGGATTAGGAAAATCGGTAGTCTTGGAATAGTTGTCAACTCCAATTACTATGTCTTTTTAATCAAGTATGCATATGTTTGAATTTGGGTTTGTTATACCATTGGACTTAATTATCTATTTAAGTTCTATACTAATTGTTTCTTAGGTGAAACACATCATATAGGTGGTTCATCTAATTCAATGATCCATACTGCATTTGAGGATTTGTTCACTGTATCTTCTACTAGTTTAGTTAAAGCCAAGAAGTTGTTATAAGATGGTGTCAATAACCCAACACCTAAGGGAAGATTTTTTATTCTTTCAATTGATGCCTTCGAATATGTAAGAACCCTTTTGGGGAATCCAGACATAGGGAACTCCTTTCCCTCTTTTATTGAGTCTCATGTCACTTGGAATATAAAAAATAATTATTTCTTTTTCTTTTCAATGAAATAAGCGTAAAACTTTATTTATTTAACATGTATGTGCAAGAATTGTTAAACTTCTAAGTAAAATCTTGTACTACTTACCATATATCATTATATTATATTGCTTACCATATTTCAATATTTATATGTAATATTATTTTATTGTTAATAAATATTAATGATTAAGAATTGTAGTCAATTTAAATTTATTATTTTTTGATCTTATTAATATTAAAATTTTATGTATGTTTATCTTTCTAGATCCAAATACTATTTATTTTTCAAAATTTCGATTACTTACCCTATGTTTTTCAACAATATGTTTAAAACTTTAAAAATATTTTACAACTTTTAGATGCTTTATTATATTTTCATGAAATATTTGTACGAACGGAGGTGTAGTACTATGTATAATAAGCATCATTAAAGAATCATTTGTGTATAAATCCATAAATTTAAACAAATTCAAATGATTTTGAATACATTAGATATTTAAACAAATTTACAAAAAAAGACAAATGAAAAATATGAAAAATCATATAAATGTCAATTATAATTAACCTTAAGATTATTAAGCAAACTTATCATTAAAAACTTATCTTCTTAACATTATTATTTTTAAGAATATTATCACATAAAAAATTTCATCAAAATTTTCCTAAGAAATACATAAAATAAAAAATCTTTAATTTCAACTTTTAGTAATGATTTCTCAATTTGTTGCCAAAAGTACAACTTTTAGTGAACATCATCCAAGGCTCAATGTTTGGCAACGAATTTAGAAATTGTAGCTAAAAATTGAAAATCGTTGCAAAAAAAAAGCTAAAAGTCAGTTTTGTTATAATGATATAGCCCTCAAATTTTAAAAAATGACCTATATTAGCATTTTATAGACGAAACTCTGATAGAAGTTTGAGTTTCATTAGTCTGAAGTTTAACAAATATGGTTTGAGAAACATCGAGTTTTTTTTTTCACACTCACAAATTTTAGGATTTAAGTTAAATTTTAGACAAAATTTAGGGGTTAAAATGTATATCTATTGTATTATGTTTAAATATATTCTTTTTGAGAGGGAGATGCACATAAAGAAAGGCAACATGTCCCATTAACAACCTGAGAGTGTAACCTTCCTAGGGTCGATCTAAACTCAATCCACATTAGGATCAAATCTGACTCGTACTGCTAGAACCTGTCCTAAGCCCAAACCGCTTACACCCTAATTCGAAATCAACCCGAACTATCAATCTGATATCCCTCCATTCCGTCGCGAGCCTCGTCACCAACTTGTCATTGCGTCTATTGTGTACTATGAAAAGAAGAAAGGGAAGAAAGATGTTCATTCTATAACTCAAACAGCACTCGCACCTCGTGACAGCAAGAAGATAGGTACAGTTATTTAAAAGCAGAAGGAAGGTACAATGAAGAGGGGCAATTCATGGAGATAATAATATTAATAAAAAGAGGAAATAGTTGTTTTAGTAGTCCAATAGAAAAGGGCATGCCTTTCGGATTTTTCACAATCAAGAGTATATCAAATCACTTTCAATCTTTCGTACCATTAAGTAGGTTATTTATATTCTAATTATTTATTTGAAGATAAAATTTACAAATAAATCATTTCATTTAATAAAATTCAAAACTTCATGTGAAGCTCAAGATCAAAAAACAATACTTTTTCCTCCGGAATATATTCTTATTATCTTGCACCTCAAAGACAAAGTTCCTACCTTCCCAATTTTTGCCAGTAATTGAAAGTTATTGAAATTTTATCCGCAAAACTTGAGATTAAATTTACTATTTTAATTATGATATTCTTATAATATTCTATTAAATTTTATTTATGTATTTAATAAAATAAAATTTTGAAACTTCAAAACCTTCGCATGCAAACCAGATTATCTGCACAATTCGTACAAATGGATCAGACATTTTCACGCCTAGTCCATCGTAGCTTTGCATTTATGCTTGTCCTCGTAACGTTCTGGGGCTCAGAACTCAAGATGCTCACAAATGACGATAAAGCAAAAAGGGCGGATCATATCTAGAGGTCTAACTTTGTGCTTGTATTGGGCTCAAATTTTGCGTCGGTTGTATGATCCGCCCTATGCATAGGAAAGCATGTTTTACTTGCATGACAGCATTGCCTTACAGAATATCAAGTGTTACAAGACCAAAACCCTGTTGAAGAAAGCTTACTAATATGCCCAGTCCAGATTCCAAGTGGAAGAAAACATTTTCCACCGTCCGTCGTTGTCGTTACGTGACAGCAGGAAATATTGTCATACGAGAGTGTGATCGAATTTCTTTGCTTTATGTATATATATATATATAATAAAGTCTATGGAATAAATATATATTATAAATAAATGCATAATTATAAAATTTATATTATATTTATGTATTATTCTTAAATTATTAATAATTATTACTCGATTAAGTCCTGACATTAATATAGTATAAAAAGACTAACACATCTTATATTTCTTTTTTATAAAGAAAATGGTTGATCTCATAGATAAAATATGGAAATAATTAGAAAAATGTGTGAATGCTTATTAGAGAGTAAATTCACTTAACTGATTCTATATGAGAATTTTATTTGAAACATTACTTATATATCTATGGAAATTTTTATTGTGATGAGTGCATAAATAATTCTTTGCCTTAAGATCTCTAAAGTTATCGTGTATAAGGATTGTTAAGTTTTTTATACTACTTATGACTTGTTCTAGTCAAGAATAGCTCAGTCAGTAGTCATTCGATATAGTATGAACTATATTATAGTAGTTAAGTTATTAATATAAGATTCGTTACCCTAAAGTGATTAGGGAGAATGTTCTATTATTCTCGATTAGTATTGATTCTAAAAGTTCTTGACTAAGGTGGAATGACTTTTTAAAAATAGTTTTCAAATGTTAATAAATAGATCAATTACTAATGGTAGAGAACCAACATAATTGGGCTCAAATAGAGTAAACATTAATTTTATGTTTTATGTATAATTGAAATTTTGTATGATGAAAGAATTGAATTATACAAAAAAATCATATACAAAAAGATTAGGCAAAATCACTTTGACATTTATAACTATTTGAGTAGTTATAATGTGTTGCTAAATGCTAATATTAACCTATGTATATAAATTGTTTAATTAGATCTAGTCATAAATACTTATAGGTCAAATACTTATACGATAAGCCAATTTTAGAAATAGTTATAGTGAAATGAAAAGAAACGGATCAAGTTACAAAATAAGGTATAAATTATAATTTATGTTTTATTATCATTTATGTGTTAATCATTTTATAGAATTTAAATGATCTTGACCTTCAAGAAATTAAATAAAGAAGTTTTATTATTATTTTGCTACATGCAGGATTAAATTCTACCTCAATTTTTCAGCAGTGGTTTCAGAGTCGACTTTTAATTTTATAATTTGATTGAATTGCGTGATCGTTGTTGATTTGATTAAAATATAGGGCTTAAAAGTTGTCTTAATGAATTCTCTAATATTGATATGAGCACTGTTTAATTAGGGTTTTTTTATTTAATTTATTGCTCTGAATCTAATTTTAAAATTTTAAAAGTTACGTACCAACTCACCTATAAAATGAAAACATGCCATGTGGAGTAGAGATTTATTGCTCTAAACCAGTTTTCTAAAAAATTAAAATTTGCAGCCTCCTGTAAGTGTTTAGAGGCTACTGTATATCTTATGGTTTATTGTGTTCTAGAAAAGTAATTTATGCATATCCCAGTTTGGTTTCTGATTTTGTTGTGTTACCTGAAAACTAAATATTTTCTGGTTCTTGTTTGTTCAGCCTTTGGATTCCTTGTGCTCTTATTCACTATGTTTATGGAAATCCAAACACTAGGAAAACACAAATATTCTTGTTCCTTTAGCTTCGAACTAAGTTATAATTTGTGTGTCGATCTTGAAACTGAGTAATGAGACAGTGGCTATCTCAGCATTGGTGAAGGGAGAAAATCACCTAAAAAGGTGATGGAGTAATCGCCTAGAAGAGAAGCAAGGCGTCTAGAAGAGAAGTAGGAAGCAATCGAGAGGAACTCCAACAGACGAAGCACAAGGGTGGGAGGCAGCTGTGAAGCGCAAAGAGAACTCGAGATCAAAAATCGTGTTAGCAAAATGCTCTGACGTCAGACAGTCCTCACATACTTTTTTATTTTATATTATATGTTTTTAGGCCTTAAGTTTAATTAAATTTATTTGATTGAGATTGAGATTGAGATTGAGATTGAGATTGACTTGGTTTAAATTCTTAAAAAATTTAGAAAATGTTTTTAAGTGCTTGAAAATTATTTTCAAAGAGTTAATTTTATTAAGAATATTTTAGAATTTAATTTAATTTTTCAAAGAGTTGAATTTTTAAATTAAGTTAGTTATCAAATCAATAATTACAATCAAGCAAAAGTTTAAAAGGGTTATTAGAAAAATATTTCTAATCTAACTAGAAATTATTTTTTCTTAATCAGACAACCATTTTTAATATTAAAAGGAAACTATTTCAAAATTAAATAAAACACTTCTAAATTTAATTAAAAAAAGTCTTTTAAATTATTTGTTTAGAGATTGATTTCTTAATTAATTAGAAAAGCTTTTCTTAATAAATAAAAAATATTTTCAAAATTATTAAAGAATATTCATTTTTCTCAATTAATAAATGAAAAAATTTTAAATTTAATCAAGAAAAATACAATTTTCTAATAAATTAAGAAACTTATTATTCATAAATAAAATCAATTTCTAAAAATAGAATAATAATTCTCTAAATATATAAAATTATAAATTTAGTTTATCTCAATTAAATTTAATTAAGAAATACTTTTCTTAGTTATTTAAGATTTTTTTTTAATTTTAAGGAGTCTAATTAATTAATTTCAATTAAAATATATTTTAATTTTAGAAACAACTTTGCTAATATTTAAATATAAATTTCTTTAATTATTAATCTTAATGTAATATCCTGTTTTCATACTAAAGGTTAGGACATAGGGTCCTAGACCACTGTATATAAGAAATAGTCTTTAGAAATTATGAGAGTGTATTACATTGACATGCATACCACGAGCATACGCACGAATTTGATTTTTGTACATATTGCAAATATTGTATATGCACTCAATTGACATTTTTCAGGGTATGAATGATTTAAAATAGTTATGATGTGAATTGTGAATTTTTATGTCTTGAAAATTTGTCGATGAATTATAATTGGTGATTTATAATTTATTTGTTATAATTGAGAGATTTATAAATTTATGTATATTTTTGAACTAGGAAAAATATCAAGTGGAAAGACAAATTGATTAGTGGTAATAAAAATAAGTGACAAATGGTAGTATAAATTATTGACAAGTAGCATTAGGATTTATTGACAAGTGGTATAGAAAATTGAGTGACCATTGGTTCAAAAATTGGGAGACAAATGGGCTAGTTATTAAAAAAACAATGAGAACCATAAAAGGAGGACATGTGGCAAGTGACAAGTGTCACGCCACTTGACACACTCCTCATTCTCGATATACTCACTTGAAAGACAACCATCTTTGTCTTTCATTTTTTTTTCATTGGCTAAAAGCTCTCTTCTTCATTTTCTATCTTCTCTCCACTCAAGATACTCTCATAGTCTACACTCATGATTTTGAGTTGCCATCATCTTTCACCTTACTACTTCAAGATTTCATTGTCTCCTTCTTGTTATTAAAAGACCCAACCTATTCCTCCTTGAAAGTTAATGATCGTGTAAGCTTTGGAGAGGCTAGGTTTTTATGGTTTGCTTTAATGGAAATGTTTTTGATGATCATTAGGGATAGATTGATGGGTTAAAGGAGTTGAATATATGCTAAAACGTCGAAGAAGAAATAGGTATATTCATGTCCTCTTTTATGTATATGATGAGTAATAATTTATGAATTGTTATAGGGATATTTTCGAGATGGATTGATAGTGTAAATGGTGTATGAAAGTGTGTTGAAAGTTGATAAATGTTGATCAATAAATGTATAAATTTGTGTTCTGTTTTTGAGAGTATGAAAACCATGGATCATTGGTTGTTATAGAATGAATTAAATTGAGTTTTGAAGCTAAAAAAAGGCTAGTGTAGTATTCTTGAAATGAGAAGAACTAGGATTTATGTATGATGAGATTAAGTGAATGACAATGAATTAATTGAGCAGCGTTTTGTGAAATTTAATGTAACCAATATGGTGGTTAGATTAGCATAAAATGAGGTTGCATTAATGGACATAAATTCTGGAAAATTTGAAGTATTGGTGATGTTTCTAACTAGGTGAAATTTGTGGAGAATTTAGGAAAAATGATAGTGCACGGTCGTGGCTTGGTTATTTGGGTTCTGTCATGATCGTGACCCTCATCCCATAATCGTGGCTAATTGTATTAGCTTCTATCACGATCGTGGCAAGGTCCACTACGATCGTGGACATAGATCTGAAAGGTTAACTTTAGTTTTGTGTAATTGTTGAACAAACTAATGATAAGGTGCTTTACAATAGTGTATTTAAACTTAAATGAGGCTTGAAATGAACCTAATTTGAGGTTGAATAAGTTGATTAAATGTTTGGTATATTTAGGTTGATAATTGATGTTTTAGCTTAAGAATGGATTGATGATATTAATGTATCAAAATCTGGAAATTTAGAGATGTTATAGGAATGAAGTGTTCTTAGGAATGCCAATGTGATTCAAAGGAGATGAATGATGTGAATTAAGTAAGGTTGAGTGAGAATTTCGATATTATGAGATCATATAATGCTATAATAACATTGGTGAATGATTGATTAATGAACTTAGGATAATCAAGTATAATTGAGGTACAAGCCTAAGTGTAAACTAGACATATTCAAGCGATAATGTTCTAATGGTTAAGACTTATGATTAAGGATACATACCCGGGAATGTCATTGAGCATGTATAGTACATAACACCTATACAAATGCGTAGGATTTAATACTTATGTGATTGCGCAATTTAGTAATGTGTAAATGTGTATTTTCTATGATTTAGAAGCACAAATAGAATGACAACATCCAAACATTGTCAGGACGTCAAGGCAATAGATATTTGGAGCTTAATGTGAGTAACCTAGATGCTTCTCACTAGAATTGATTATATTTGCTTAATTCCAATTATTGAATTGATATTTTATGTGAATGTGATAATTCTGGACATTGATGGTCCGAGGAGTTTGATAATTGAGAATGTATTGGAAGTGTTCATAATTGCATGTGAATATAAAAGAAATAAGTGTTCTCAACAAATATGTTGAATGTCGA
>JAOTAY010000006.1:4389556-4406867 GCA_025629805.1 Erythroxylum baracoense
AACCAAACACATTTTGTCCTCCAGACGAAGACAATTTTTTCTGTTCTGTCCATCGCAACCAAACACCTCACTGTCTCTAATTTTTGTTCTGTTCCGTCTTCAGATTTCTGTCTCGTCTCGTCTCTGCATCTTGAAGATAGCAACCCGTCTTCAGATTTCTGTCTCGTCTCGTCTCTGCATCTTGAAGACAGCAACCAAACAGACAGTTACTGCCAGAACTGATGCTCGGTTAGTAATCTGATCAAGTAATGCGGAAGATATTTATATATATATAACTCGAACACGCAAGGTTTTTATAATAGTTGTGGTTTTACTGACGATGACAGGACAGACCAACAGAGTGCGAAGTGGTGGGAGATACCGGGGTGACAGTAACATGTGATGGGAATCTTTTGGAGTGAACAACCTTAAAGCATCGTGTCATCTTGAGTGCCCATGACAAAGTATCTTACAAGATTCTGCAGCCATTCGATTGCCGACAAAGGTCCCTCAAAATTTGCGATCTGAGTACTCTGCCACTCCAAGTACTTTGGTGCTCTTACAGCTTGACGCTTTTTCTTTCTATATTTTTAGTGCGTATATGATTTTTACCTAACCAGAAGTTCCAAGAAGTTTCTTGTTTAAGGACTCGTGATAAGTTGTTCTATGTCCTTTTTAGTATAGTTACGTCACAATTGACTGTTATATTACCAGCAATTGTATGATTTGTGTGGCAAATGTCTTGTGTTGTCCTTCAGTGGCTGGTTTACCTATATTTTGTTGCTTGAATTGGTATAGTTTCAACTTTTATTTTGTAAAACACGAATGCTTAATGAAATTCTGCGTTATAAATGCTTTTACGGGCTTCTTTTATCTGTGAGAGCATTATTTGATATTCTTTTTAAACCTAATTTATGATATGATACTTCAAAATCCGCATGTCCATGTTAGTGTATAACTTTACATTATTTATGTGATTTTTATGTATTTCACTTGGCATACATAAGAAATCATCAATTTGTACCGCCACTTAACAATTGCTATTCATATGCACATAAATGTATTAATTGATTATAAAATTCAGGTTACTAACACTTGCTTGCTGCATTTTAGAGTCTTCTGGTAATCTGTTTATTATTTGTGCTATTTATGATGGCATTTTAATTTTTCTGTCTAAACTAATTTTCGATTATGATTATCAAATTCAAGTGGAGATGAGTTGAACCTAAAATCAGCACGTGCTCTACAAATAATAGAACAATGAGATTAAACCCTTTTCGTGAAGGGAAAAATTTTGTGGAAGGTGACCGAAAGTCTGCAATGAAATGTCCCCCAATGTTTCTTCTCCTACTTGGGATATTAGGCAAGGATGACACTGACAGGCACGTAGAATTGGTTTCCAGCTCAATTCTCTTCAATACTAAATTTGTGCTATTTCTCTCGTTCGTGATCAAGATTTAGATAATTTCTTTTTTGCGTTGATTAATATTGTCCTCATAGTGCAACAAATATCTTAACATTACTTTCACAGTATTATTCTAAAATAAAAAAATAAAAAAACATCGATCAGTGGCAATAAAAATCTTGGGAGAGCACATTCAATGTATAGCCCAATGGAGTCGTGGGGTGGTAGTAATCCAGGTTGCTGGAACCAAAAGAGTGAAAGACCCTTACCATACCCGCAAAAGTCATCGGAAAGAGCGGGTGCATCTAGCCAATTTGATGTTCCCTTTAACCCGATAATACAGCTGGAGACCAAGTGGTGGAATGATATGCACAGAAAAGTCTGTATTGTACCTGACGTGTCATCTAATAATGTTTCTGCTTAATTACATATGATAATCGCTTGTTTTATTGCAAATTCGAACCAGATTATGCCCATCTACAGGCAACCTCACGTCCTAGTCATCGCGTTCAAAGTAAATCCAACCAATTAAAAAGCTTATCACTTTATCGTCATACGATGACGAGGAAGATAACTCGTGATTGATTTGAGTGCTCCACCAGGAAATTAGTTCCCACAACCCGGCTTCTATGCGTGGGACCCTTCGAATATGGTCCCTTTTTGTTTTTAACCTGCCGCCTACGCTAGAGCTCAAAAGCAGGCTTCTTATTGAGGTAGTATCGTATAAGCAGGAGCTTTGAAGACATGCATAACTTCTTCCTCCCTTCCGCGTGTCTTCAAAGCTCCTGCTTATACGATACTACCTCATTAAATATACAAAATTAACAGAATAGATCATTTGTAATGAATTAACCTTTTATTTCTTTTCATAGTCAAATGCATTATAACGTCAAAAGTAGCAAGAGAGGAGGTTCCAATTCATCATAAATGGAAATGCTTTTGCATTACTGGGCGATGGAAAGAGGCTATAATAAGAGATTCATATAAAATTTTGTATATTTTCCTGTTTATTACTAGGACAACATACAAGACATGGGGAATTGTTCGTATAAGAATCCTAAAATTGATCAGATATAAAGTCGAGTGGCAATAAGAATTTATGCACGTAACGAATATGTCTCCGCAACAAGTTGGGAGAGAGAGGTCATGGGTAAATTTCTTAGTATTAAGACTGTCTTTGGGGAGAGACATTCGGAGTCCAGAAGACTTCTATATAACGTGGAACTACCTCTCATAGAACACGCAGAGAGAGAGAGACAAAGGGAAGAGGAGGAGCGAGAGAGGGAGACAGAGATTGAGAGAGAAAAAGAGAGGGAGAGAAATGGGTGGGTGGGCTATCGCGGTGCATGGAGGCGCTGGTGTGGACCCAAATCTCCCACAACAGCGACAGAAGGAGGCCAAGCAACTCCTGATTCGCTGCCTCAATCTTGGCATCTCTGCTCTTAGCTCCAATATACCAGCTATCGATGTTGTTGAACTCGTTGTATGATATTTCATTTCACCCTTCTTTCTTTGATTATAAAAATATGGTCCATGTTAAAGATGCATAGGAAAAATGCAATCTTTTCTGTGCTTTAACGGGTTTGGTTAAAGAAAGACGATCAAGATCTGTTGCCACTTTTGACCCAAAGTTAGCTGCATTTGTGTCCCCCCTACACTCTATTTTGCCGGTGAAATAAGAAAGTTTGTTTACGTACAGGTAAGGGAACTGGAAACGGACCCACTGTTTAATTCAGGGCGTGGATCAGCTCTCACAGAGAAAGGGACTGTGGAGATGGAGGCCAGCATCATGGATGGGCCCAAAAGGAGGTGTGGGGCTGTGTCCGGTGTGACCACTGTTAAGAACCCCATCTCTCTCGCCCGACTTGTGATGGAAAAATCTCCTCATTCCTATATAGCCTTCTCAGGCGCCGAGGAGTTTGCCAGGCAGCAGGTATGTTATTCTTAATAACGTTCATTTTGAATAAAGAAGTGCAATGCACACGACCCTTGAACTTGCAGTTAGATCGGTGAAACTTGTAAGCAAGTGCTGGTGGGTCCTCAGTCACTATTTAAGTACAACAGTTTTTGTTTTCTGTCTTGAAGTCTTCGCTTTAAAATTATTCGGTCAATGTAGATAGTAAAGTAAAATCTTCTGCCAGGTTGATTAGGAAACGAATTTGGATTTTGTGTTCAGGGAGTTGAACTGGTGCCCAATGATTATTTCATTACCGAGGAAAACGTGGGCATGTTGAAGTTGGCAAAAGAAGCAAACTCCATCCTGGTACGTTTTCCAACTTCTCGTCCTTGTCTTTTCCTCAGTTGGCAATCCATGGATAAAACTAACTTTGTTGCTTTCTGTGTCTGAAACCAGTTTGATTACAGAATCCCAGTAATTGGACTGGAAACCTGCAGTGCTGGTGCGGCCGCAATGGATAATTCCCTCCAAATGAACGGGCTTCCGATTCACGTCTACGCTCCCGAAACAGTAGGGTGCGTGGCGGTGGACAGCCAGGGACGGTGTGCGGCCGCCACATCGACAGGTGGCTTAATGAACAAGATGACAGGTCGCATTGGTGACTCGCCACTGATCGGTGCAGGGACATATGCGTGTAATCTGTGTGGAATTTCTTGCACAGGAGAGGGAGAGGCCATCATAAGAGGGACGTTGGCACGAGAAGTGGCGGCGGTGATGGAATACAAGGGGTTGGGTTTACAGGAGGCAGTGGACTACGTGATCAACGAAAGGCTTGATGAAGGGAAAGCTGGGTTGATTGCTGTGTCCGCGAAGGGGGAGGTAGCTTGTATGTTTAACACTAATGGAATGTTCAGGGGTTGTGCTACTGAAGATGGGTTAATGGAAGTTGCTATTTGGGAGCAGTAGAAAGATCCAACCCTGTCCCTCCGCCCTTTGCTCTCATCTTTAGTATGGGGTGTTGTTACCGCCTCTATTATGTTCTGGTCATTTGTCGAAAGCAGTTTGTAATAGAGTGCAGTGTCATGTTATGTGTAATAAAATGTACCTATCTTAATTGCCAGCACCTGTTCTTCTAGAACTAATCTATGAACATTGCTAACCCGAATGGTTAAAGCCCTTGTGAGACTGTCAAACTTCCAATTTTGATTAAAGCAACTGGCTAGCTCAACAAATTTGTTGAAGCATTTCAACAAGCCTTTGGATCCAACTGGAACAATTTCAAAATAGTCATTTAGCTCGCTTGGACAATCCTACTTATATCCAGCAGAATGTCAAAATTATTAAGCTTTATTCACAATTTTTTACTTAATCGCCTAAAGCGATGCTGCCAATAGAACTTTAACTGAACAAGAAGTTGCGTAGCCAAAGCTGAAATCTTTGTGAATCCTAATTAGGAAAAGTCGATAGAAGGAACACGAAAGTCACAAAATGTAGATCATACAACCTACTGAATATGATCTGATATGGTCGTTTGTTGGGCTAGTCCTTATCATTACCCATTATAATCATCTCTAGCAGAGTTTTCAGGTACTAGTTCTAGCCTTACAGCAGCAGCTGCACTAGCCAACAGGCTACCTCAGCTTCCAGAATCACTCTTGGGAGCAAGATGAACAATTTCTCATCTTCTCCCTTGGGTTCTCCCTCTTGACCCGCAAGTAACCAGTGATCTATCCACCTTTGTCTCTATCGATATTTGGCTGTGAATAGTACGCAATATACTCGTACTACATGTGTTGGCTGCTCCTGCTCGACTTATAGATGAGAATCTCAGGCGATGACCAGGTGAAGATAATTACTTTAGTTTTGTGCCATGCGTTAAACGTTAAAAAAATGTCATTAACAGGTTTCAAACCCATGGAAATTACGAGTTAATTACTTCTTGATCAAACAGAGACATATAAGCACCTTTACTACACTAATTAGTAATTATTAACAAAATCTGAAGTGGAAGTCCATCCAAGTGGAGTTAAAACTCTAATGTTTGTATAGCACTGGAATTCCTGGGAGAAAATTGATTTCTTGAAACAAGAAGCACTCAGAACATACTAGGTACTCAACTAGTTGCCCCAACTGCTTCAAATATGGCGTAAAAATTACTTTAGGACCATGACACTGAATCTGACTGCATTACAAACTCAGGAAAGCAAATTCTTCAATAGCTGGTACCTCTCCTATTTTCTTTAGTGCTTCCTTGCTAGGCTCCTCATCCACACCAATGGTCATAATTGCCTGTTTTCGTGCAACTATCCTCCCAACACTCATAAAATTTACGTTTACATTCTCTTCGCCTAGTATACTCCCTACATCACCAATTATACCAGGTTGATCAACCTGTCTGCATAGAATGATACTACCTTCCAGGCTCACGCCTACACCAAAGGATCCCACTTTGGTAAAATGAGGCCTCCCATCTTTAACTTTTCCTTCTACTTTAATCTCACCTGAGTCACAAATTGCACTGGCAAATTTAGATTCGACATTTGCTAGTTGGACCTGGATGAACTCAAGTGGATTTTCAGGTGAACCATCCACAAGAACGTGCTCCTCTGTTATTCTTAGTCCTCTCTGTTTTGCAGTGAAGTCGGCATTTACCAGGTTTACACAAACACTAGAGATAGGCTCAAGAAGACCCTTGGTAATCATTGCACGAAGCAGCCGAGTATCGAGATCATTTGAAGTTCTCGAGGAGGCGTAAGTCACCTTTACTGAGCTTATACCACTTCCACCTGCAACCAGTTGAACAGCCAATTTGCCAAGCTTTTCTGCAAGCCCAACATATGGTGCTAGTTCTGATAGAACCTGTATTGACACAATATGACCATTGTCGACCATAAGTCTACTTCAATAACTAATATTTCGCTCTCCATAGTGAATATATGAAAATCAAAAAATAACTGGCACCTCAACAGGAACCATGGGTGCATTAACTGCACTAGAAGCAAGTTCCCCTTTCAAAGCTTCGATAACAGCTTCTGCTATTTCAATGGCTACTCCTTCCTGATTAATACCAGGAACTTTCAAGACAACAGAAACTCAGCAATAAAGAAACACGGCCAGAGAACAAAAATGAAAGTCATATGGACCTGAGCCTCCAAAATGCTAGCTCCAAGATGAGGAGTTGCGATCACTTTTTCATGCAGCACTAATTTACTATCTTTTGGTGGAGGCTCCTCTATGAAGACATCAAGTGCAGCCTGCAGAAACATTAAAATCGTCCATTCTTCTCTACGAAAATAAGAATAAGATAATCAGGTCCTAATCAACAGACACACAAGAACCTGAGCAACAATTCCAGATTCCAAAGCTCTAACTAGTGCGTCCTCATCAATAACTCCACCACGAGCAACATTGACAATACGGACCCCTCTTTTCATGTTGGAGAAAGTTTCATCGTTAAACATTTTTGACGTTGCCGGTGTAAGAGGCATATGCAAAGAGATGAAATCAGCGGTTGAAATAGCTTCATCGAAAGTCAGTAACTCCACACCAATTGCGTGGGCCCGTTCTGCTGGTGCATAAGGATCATATGCAATCACATGCATACATAGACCTTTGGCCCGCCGGGCAACTTCTGAACCAACCTTTCCAAACCCAATTATAGCAAGTGTTTTACCAACAAGCGACACCCCCACATACTTGCTTCTCTGCCACTTGCCTGCAAAGGGAAATTGCTGACATCAATCCAAATTCATTGGGCATAATTGGTTGTAAGTCGATTTCATTCACAATGCCAATTAAGAAGACGGATTATGTGAATTGCCAATCTTTTTGCTAAATATTATAGCATCTACAATGAACAAAATTATATCTTGTTAATGTTCGTCGAACTGGTGTTTACAAAGAATGTGAAACAAACCATTTGATAGAGAGAGATATACGAGGCGGGAGAATTGAGTAGCAAATTGCAACATAAAAGAACATAGCCAGCACTAACTGAATAAGAACTAAACGAACAAACCAGATTTAACAGAAGCATCAGCCTGGGCAATGTTCCTAGCCATGACAGTAAGCAACGCAATCCCATGTTCAGCTGCAGCAAGAGTATTGGCAGTAGGCGCATTGACCACCAAGCACCCATGCTCCGTCGCAGCTGACAAATCAACATTGTCAACGCCAACACCAGCACGACCCACAACCTTAAGCCTACCGCCTGACCTTTCAAACACCTCCCTCGTAACTTTAGTACCACTCCTGACTATCAACGCGTCACAAAGGGAGATCTTGGTACACAACTCCTCGGGGCTGAGGTTGTAAGAGCAGTCAACATTGGAGAATCTTCTGAGGAGCTCAAGCCCTGCCTCTTCAAGCGTCTCGGAGACGAGCACGGTGGGTCTCGTGTCCACCATGGTGACGGCTACGACAAATCTTTTGGCATGTCTGTAGTCATAACGAAAAAGATGGGGTGTGGCAAAGAATGACGGCAGAGAGATTTTGCACCTGACATTGGACGGAGTTGATGTACTGGCATGAGACAGGAAGTTCCATGAATACGTAACCGCCATTTTCCTATGTTCCGTACAAATGGATTCCTGTTTCTGTATCAAGTGACTGAAGTGAGATGCGTGAACAAATCTGATCTGCTGAATGAGATATGGTGCGGAAATGAATGAATAAGCTGCTGGGGCTTAAATGATGCCAAGTCAGCAATTGAAGATTTGGTTTGGAAGTTTAGTCCTGACAGAATATCCGATTGCATGGATTTTATGCGAGCGAATTAATTCCGCGGGGTAATTCAGCCGAAGTTCCATTGTTACATGCTTTATGATTTTGGTATCAGTGGAATCCGGCTCGCTATTTGCTTGGTAGGGCAATTATAGGATTTTGATAAGCTTATGATATTTTATCATAAGCATAAATCCCTATATTCATTATTGCCGTAATAGTTACACATGCTCTTTTATGGTTTTGCGTTAGGAAATCATCGCGGTTGACTCAACGACCACAAAGATTAAAGTTCCAAACAGTAGTTATCAGCCCATCCCCAACAGGCATGAGGCATCTGTTCAGGGTCAGAATCTGGGATTCAGCCTTTTGGAAATCTATTTCATGACTTCTAGAAGGGTTTTGGTCCAAATTCTATGTAATTTCTCTAAAAATACTCTCCTATGAGTTTTGATTTTTTGTATCTTCTTTTCTTTTCTCAAACATTGACCTCTCTCAACGTCTTTTACCCTGACGTCAATTTCAGTAAGCAGTTATGTAGAAGGAGAATAAAGAAAAAGAGGGCGATGAAAGATGACATAATTTTAGGAACTAGATAGTGTGCGGAGCTCAAATTGAATTTGGCTTCTGACCATATTAATGCTAAAAAATTAAGGAACAGCAAAGCATCCAAATTCCAAAGGCCCATGGCACTAAGTAATCTGAAATTTTTTGATTCATGAGAAGAGAAACATCCAAGTTGCTGCTTTGAATAACTTTCAACTATGCTGCCTAGCTACTTGGCCATGAGATAGAGCTAACAAGAGAGCTTAGGAGCCGATAAAAGCATGAGCCAATTTTTGACCAAGCTGAACCTGAGCATCAGTTGTCAGACGCTGCCGATCTCTTCCAAGTGGCAATCCCTTGGCATCGATCAGCTTCACATGTGGTAGTTTTATTTCTAGCTGATCATTCCTGATCCGGTCAGTGAAGTTGCCTTTTCCTGATGCGATTGCCACCTGCAAGTGGAGAGAGTCTATGAGAGTAAGCACATAAATACATCTCACATTTCCTAACAATACCGATCTCTATAAATTGCAGTAGAACTTGAGTAACGTTAATCTACTCGTATTATCAGTAGTGGTGGGATGTTAACATCAGAGTGCAAATCTTTAAAGAACTTCTCAGTATTTTCTTTGTATCCATCAGCATCCTCTTGGAAAATGGTATCACTCTCTCCTTGGTACCATAGCAGTGCTCGAATTGTACCACCTTCCTGTAATGACTCATTCGCTCGCCTGGTTAATTCCTTGTAGAAAAACTTTCCACGTTGCCAGTTAACTATACGACTGTTGGTTCTTGCACATGGGACTAGACCTATAACTCCAAACCCTGAACCAGTTGCTAAAAGCTCATGTGCGAATGCTATTCCTGGACCAACCCCCCAACTGCCTTCTATGTCAATGCCAGCATGAAGTGGCTCGGCAGCCACTTCCCATTTCCCCATAGCATTGAGCCTAAGGATTTTTGCATTAGGTCTCACCTCTGGAGGCTGGTAGACATCCCATTTTCCATTGAATACACCTCCTTGACCCACCATGTTAGATTCACCACCCAAAAGGAAGATGTCCTTGGTGAGGTTGCCGCGACCACCAAACTGGGTCAAGAGGATCATAAAGAAGAAACATATCACACAAGACCTATGAACCATGGATTTGCGGGCGATGGAAGCTTTCATCTTCGTTCTTGCACTAAAGATATTATGAATGACAACACACTTTATGACCAAGTGGTTTCAATTATACATGTTCTTATCAATAGTTTCTAATTTGACTCTAAGTTGATTCTTACCTTAACTAGGAAAAACTCTAGAAATATTTATTCTCTTCCATTTGAAACTCATTCATTCAAATAATAAAAAAAGAGATCAAATCTCACTAATCTTTGTCTCAAATAATTACAGTTGTCAATTAGCCAGTGCTGGCTACCTATGTATTAAAAAAAAAACAATACATTAAAGTTGCAAGTAACTGCTACATCTTACTAAGAAAATTAAAATCCCACTAAATAATTAAAGTATCGCACATAGTTTATAGTTCATAAAATTATTCACTGCTAATTATATTAGTTTGATTCGTTAGTTTTAATTAAATTATATAGCTCAACTTCATCTTTCGTTGTTTATCAAAAGTTTCTAATTATATAGTTCCTCTAGATGGCTCTATTATCTTCCCTCTGATTTTTCTTGATAGGGTTGAAACCACCGACTTAACAACTGTTTGTTGTCTCATACTCGACCGAGTCAGCTAACTTAGGAGAGGAACTTTATATGTGCGTGATGTAATAGACTAGTACTGGACAAGAACTTGACATTAAAAGCTGGTGACAGACCAGACGACTGAAAAAGATGAGGGGTATAGTTTGTAACTTAGCTACAAGTGAAGTGAGGAATGTGAGAGTGATTTGCTATTGGACATACATGAGGCTGTTTGTTGGGATTATTAACCATAATCACCATCTTTGTGTCTGGACTTGAATATGGGTTTTGAATAATTAAATTAAAAACAAAATTTAATATAAGATTAGAGAAAGATTTTTCAAAATATAAAATATGTTTCATATGTGAAACTTGGAGGAAACATAAAATTACTCAACGACAATAATCCCTGGAAAAATATAAAAATACACAAATTTCGCAAATTTTTGTTCATCAACGTAGATATAGCTCGATGGATAAAGTGAAGATCTAATTCATAATTTCGATGATAACACAATATATCATTATTTCTATTTTTATCTTGGATGAAAGTAGTAAGTTAGTTTGTCAAAAATTCTACTAAAAGGTCAAAGATCAAGTTTAATATAAGGATAAAGTGATAAAAAATTAAGATGGGTAAAGTAGAGCACTAAATACAATTTAAAAGAGTTTAAGGCAATTCAAGTTAAGTAGACTAAGAGCAAGAGAGAGTGAGGTCATTCTATGTGTAACAATCTTTGTCTTTTTGCTTATAATATTATTTTGGTCATTTTAATGAATTAGAGACTCAATTGTCGAATGCTTATTTACATAAGGAATAATACAAAAAAATTTCTTAATTAAGAGAAAATTTATTTTAAAAGTAAGAAAAATTCTTAATTTTCAAGTAAAAGGTCAAACATCAAGTTCAATATAAGGATAAAGTGATAAAAAGTAAAATGAGAAAAGCAAAGTCCTAAATACAATTTAAAAGAGTTTAAGGCAATTCAAGTTAAATAGACCAAAATAAGAAAGAACGAGGTCATTTTATATATAACAATCATTGTCTTTTCCCTTATAACATTATTTTGGTCATTTCAATGAATTAGGGAATCAATCATTGCATGATTATTTACATATAGGGAATAGTGCAAAATCTTTTCGTGATTAAAAAAATTATTTTAAAATTAAGAAAAACTCTTAATTTTCAAGAAAAGCTTTAGGAAACTTTTGAAATAGTTTGTTATCAAATATTTTTTTTAAACCAAAATGTGTTGTTGTTTACATTTATGAAAAACATGAACATTGTAAATTGATGTTTTAGAGTACTTCTAAAATTTGATTTTTATAGAGGCTTAGCTAGCCTAACCTAATTTAAAAAGAAACATAATGGGTGATTTTCAACTAACGAGACCATTGACTAGTTGATGAATTAACATGAGAACCGTAATCTAGTTGAAGGATTATGATTGGCTAATTGAAAGAGGATTTAAAAGTTAACGAGAGAGAATGTTTTGTTTAGCTAAGGAGTTGCTTAGTCGATATCCCAACTAAAGGATGTTTGACTAGCTGATGGTTGATTTCAAAAGTTACAGAGAGGGAACTTTCTTTCTAACTAAGGATCTAACTAATCGACCCAATAGAAGATTGTTCGCTACTTTAGGTAAATGATCATTTGAGTTGGTCTTGAGTATAAATAGATGACAATTGATTTGTGAGAAAAATCTTTGTCATGCTAAAAAGTTGCTAAGAATCTTAAAAGGTTAAAAATTGCATATGTATACTTTAAAAAATATATTGATCTCTGGTTCATTAGTAAGTGTAAGAAAGAGAGGTTTTGAATCTTACATGGCTGTAAAATTATTGCAATTGAAGATACATATTGTGAGGGTTCTTCTTGATTTTGAAAAGAGTTGCAAATCTTCACTTGTGACAAAGAAAAATTATTATAATAATTCATCTCGACTTGTGACAAAGAAAATATTGTATAGATGATTCTTTTTTATCTATTGAAGGAAGAAAATAGTGAATTTGCAAGTAGAAGTTGGGAAGTGGATGTAGGCTTATAAACTAATTTTGTGTCTTTTGTCTAATATCATTTATTATTATTGCATTTATTTTATGATTATATTATATAAATTTATTGGAATCATTCATTAGAATAGATAAATTATTTAACTTTTAAAAGAGAAAAAAGTATGTGCAAAATTTACCCTTCTTGTGTGACAATCGAAGACTAGCATAAGTTAAGAAGTATCTAACCTCTAATAGGATTTAATTGAGTGAGGCATTCCTATATCTCAAGATAAAAATTATATTCTTAGTAAGTATTATCTTTCATTAATAAGTTATATCAATTTAGATCTTCAGGTTTTAACTTTCAATTCAAATAAAAATCAATAAAAGCACATCGAAGCATACATGGTAATCGATGTCATAATGAAAGGAAAGTACTTATATGGGTTTGGTTTTGACCTTCTGTTTGCTTTAATACTTATAGGATCCTTAAAAAGCATTTTAGAGGGTTTATAATTACTTATAAATCTGGTCTAACACTAGCAAAGATACCGTTCCTCTATTGCACTATTTTATTCAATCAAATGGATAATAAAAAAGAATCAAAAGTGCTCGTTATAACTCATAACTTAGGAAGAAGACAAATTTGCTAGTAATTTACCTAGACTAGTTGCTCACTTCTTACATATAACTTTTGATTTTCTAAACTATTGTTAGAAGAAGATAAATAATGCATCATGCAAAATTAGATATTAAAATGTGTGCTAGTTAGAACAAATTGAAGTGTATGACTATAATTTGTTTGATTCACCTATATTAAGTACCCATCCATCTTGTTTTAAGTATTCAGAAACAAATTCAAGCATCTAAGAGTGAAGCTTGTAAGAATTCAATCTTATAGGTCCTAAGTGAAAATTAATATTTGTAACTTATATGTAGTGAGTGTGTGTTTGCATTGTAACTCTTCTTTTTTCTCATAATAATATTTTATGAGTCTTATTTCTTTAAATCTTAATTAAATTGTGATCTTGTTCTATTCACCTATTCATTCTAACAAGTGAGATAAGAGCCTAATTAAATCATGCATATCTACTTATCATATGCTTTGTAGTTATCACCATAAGTGAATCATCTATATAAGAAAATAAGTTGGATATTATTCACCATTTAAAGGTATCAGGTATTATTCATATATATAATTATTAAGTTTGCAAAATGAAGGGAGCTATTACTCTTAGCTCAAAATAGTCTGGGTTAGAAGCAGTTGTAACCAAAATTAAGATTGAGAAATTCAATGATAATAAATTCTAATTATGAATGCTGAAGATGAAAGATATCCTCACAAATGATAATTGTCTTACAACCATTAATAGAAGGTCAACGATCACAAATGATGCCAAATAGAATGAAATGGATATAAATGTTATTACAGAACTTCATTCATCTTTAGCTAATGAATTTTATCCAATTTAAAGAAGAATAAAGTAACAAAAAAGATATAATATAAACTCACAAACCTAAATGAGGCCAAGCCACTCTATAATAATTTTTTTAAACAGAAAACTTATACTCTTTAGATGTTAGAATCCAATTTAGTGATTGAGTATATTAATAATTTGACTACTTTTTTCTCTCATCTTACTTCATCCGGCTATCAAATGTAGTAGCTATATGAAAGTGTCAAATTTTTAATTTAAAATATACTTGATTCATAAGATCAACTCATTATCAATTTGACTAATAATCTTCTTGTATATTACCTAGTCTTTAATGATGATGTAGTCGTAGTTCTAGAGAAAGAAAGTCTATAGAAGAATAAAAAAGACAAATAATCTAGTTCCCAACAAGTTAAATCCTTGATGGTGACAAGAGGGAGATTAATGGAATGTGGCTCAATTGAGAGCCAAAATTATGGTGGATCAAAATCAAGAAGTCAAAAGAATTTATATGTTACAAATATGAAAAAAAAAACAGTTACTTAAAAAGGAATGTTGGAATTTAAATAAGAAAATTTCTATCCTTTGTGAAAAATTTTAAGTACTTTAGATGATGACAATGCTCTGTGTTGTAAAGCAATAATAATAAATAGAAGCAGGAAGTTATTACTTGATGCATAACTCTTTAACTCTTGATTTAGTTTTCATATTACCTTTCGAAGAGAATGGTTCCATCATTATGAACCTATCTAAGGAGGATCTATGTATAGTTATGATGATTATCCTTTAAAGGTTGTTGGTATTAAAACTATTAAGCTAAAGATGCATAATGGTATAGTTTCATAATATTTAAGATACAACATATGGAGGGCTTAAAGAAGAATTTTTTGTCTTTAAGATGACAAGGTGATCTTAGATGAAAAATAGAAATTATCAACAATATTTTGAAGATAATTCAAGATGCGTTTTTAGTTATAAAAAGAGAAAGGATAGGTGAAAACATATACAAGTTAAAGGGAGAGAGCTTGTAGAAGTGGAACTAAAAGTCATTTTAAGCAATCAAAGTGAAAGATCTTCAATATTATGACATAAAAAAAATTACAATCTAAATAAGGAATGGAGATCCTTGGTGGGCAAAAGTTATTCCCTGGAGTTACAGAGGTATCATTACCCTTTTAAGAATTATATTATAAGTAAGCAACATCGCTAAAAATTTAATACATGAAATTTAATAGGTAAAGCTACTTTTGAATTAGTTCACTCTGATGTGTGACAAATACCAATTTCATCCCTGAGAAAAGTAAAATATTGTCTCTTTCATTAATGATTATTCTAAGAGGTGTTTAATGTACATATCAAATGAAGAACATATGTGTTCTCAGTATTCAAAGTTTTTAAAGCAGACATTGGATTAATTATGGTAAAAAAAATCAAGTGTTTAAGGATAAATAATTAAGGATAATATCTTAGCAATGAGTTTTTTAAGTAAAATGGCATCAAAAGATAGTACATTGTTGCATACTCTCTTACAATAAACAAAGAGGCAAAGCTAATGAACAAAGCTTAGTTGGAAAAGATAAGAGCAATATTGAGAGCTATAGGCTTAAATAAGGCCTTTTAGGTATAAGTAACAAATTCTTTTTTATATGGTGAATCGGGTTCTAGCAATTGTAATTAATTTAAAGAAATGGATGGACCCCAATTAATTATTCCATTCTCTATATATTTAGAATTCTTCTATACGTGATGTATAATGCCAAAAAATCATATAGATGGACCCAAAATCTAGAAAATACTTAATATGAAAAGATATGCTAATAGAGTGAAAGGGATATTGCTTGTTGGATCTTACTTTCAATAAGGTTATTATCAGCAGAGACATAACTTCTATATCAGATAAATTATAAAGGGAAGAAGAACAAAACAACTCTTTATAAAGAAGTTTAAAGATTGCAATATAAGTAGAAAAGGAATTTCAATAAAAGGATCCCTTTCAAGCAACACTAGGATGAGATGTTTAAGAACTAGTTGATTTTGAAGCTTTAAATTTTTTTCAATCAAATTACACAAAAGACCACCAAATTGGCCACCAAATTGGCCCTTATATTATATAATAGAGGGTCACCTTACTTCTAAATAACGATGTAGGTGGACTTTGGAAAACTTAATGAATAGAATTCTAAGTTACGAAATCGTTAAATGCTAAAGAGTGTTGAGGCTTAAATTTTAAGTTAAAAGGATAATTTTATTTAAGTAAAGGATGAGTACAAAGTGCAAAAAAAGCTAAAACAATGATATGTTTAAGTTTGAGTAGTGTGATCATATATTAACTTCCTGTTGTGTTGTGATGCTACTGTGTTTATATAACCTTAAAAAATTCAATCACCTCAAACAATTCTCAGGTAACTTTTTAACCTTTTGTTATCCTCTAATTATGGCCACGTCCTAACTAACCACCCACCAATACATACTTCTTTTTAAATTACATGTTAATTATGTTTCAACCTTCTTAACTCTCAAATCCTAGGATTTCCTTACTAATTCTCATGCTCAAGAATTCCCTAAACAATCTGATTGACTTTTAAAAATCTTTTCACAATTTGGCCTTTTCATGTTTGGGCTAAATGGGTCAAATTTCTCCTAGACTATCAACAATTTCTCTTTGGTTAATAAAACCAAATATATAATATTGAAGACCTTCTAGGCTTTGGCAAAAATGAGTTCAAGGTGATCAATCAAATTCACAAATATTGACAATTGGTTTTGAGAACAAGAACCAAGAAGAATTTAGCTAAAAAAAGAAGCTTAGAAACTTCGTACAACCCTTTATGAATAGTTTATTTTTCACAAGTTGGCCTATCTGGTTTTTAATTTTATTTTCCTTAGAAGAATTACTGTGTGAGCAATTAGTTTAGTTTTTGCTAATTTATTAGAAAATTTTACTCTTATTGTTTTACACCTAATTTCTCCCACATAATAAGCATATAAGGTTTCAATAAATTTATAAGGTTTGCTTTCCAGGCTAGATAGTCAATTGGTCTTATCTTCCAAAAGCCTATGAATTCTAAATGGCCCTTGTCATTTAGAGGACCACTTTACCAACTCTTTGTCTTTCATTCTAAGTGACAAAATTACTTTCCACACTAAATCACCATTTTGAAATTCTTGTTTATGAACTCTTTTTTGTAAAACTTTGCAGCATTTTCTTTTCTTATAATCATGTTATTCAAAGCTTAAAGGCAAACTTCGTCTAAATCCTCTAATTCCATCTTTATTGCATTAGAATACTCAAACATCTTTAGAGCATTTTACTTAGCCACTCTTAAAGATATTATTACTACTTCCATAGGGAGATCAACATCATGACCATAAGTCATAGCAAAAGGACTGACCTTTATAAAAGTGTGTTTAGAAGTTTGATATGCCCATAAAATCTCAGACAAAATCATATGTCAATCTCTGAGATCCTCCTCTAAAATCTTCTATAGAATTTCAATTACTACATTTTTTGTAACATCCCGTTTCCATAGAACGGGTCGAACTAGAGAAACGGGTCCAAGTGTAGTAAATCAGAGAAATTAGAACAACACATCTCATGCTCATGCATTTGTGAACAGTGATATGTGCACATGAAAATATCT
>JAOTAY010000006.1:4406967-4428611 GCA_025629805.1 Erythroxylum baracoense
AGGTTTGACTCATTTGGCCATAACTCCATCATCCGATCACCAAATGAAGTGAGTATTGAATTAAGAGATTCCTAACTTACTTCTCTACCTCTCCATAAAAATTTTGGCATCCATTAGAATCGATTCCAAAAAGATTGAAGGAGAGAAAGTGGGGAACGACTAAAAGAGCATGAATTGATTGTTCTATTGAACATACTTCGGTATTTTAATCATATCTTGATTGGTAGAGCTCCGAATGAGACAATTATTGTTTCAAAATAAACTAGAGACATGGAGCTACAATCATTCAAAAGAATTAAATTTGTGATTCTGCTGCTGTAACTGGTTTTGGCTAGAGAAGTCCTATAGAAATAACCTTACTGGATAATACGTTCACGTCTTTTGATATTTTGGATAGTTAGGCTCTGGAAACTGGGTCCAACATTTGGGAGATAGGATCATAGAGGCACAAGCTCAGGATTCTTACATGATGCAAATGAGAGATATAATTCTATAGAGTAGGGGGACTAACTTTTTAGTGATAGTAGATGAAGTGTTGGTGATTGGGAGTCGAGTTTACACATCAAATTTTGATGGACTACGAAAGGAGATTTTGAAGGAAGATCATAGTGCACCATATGTTATGTATCCTAGTACTACAAAAATGTATCAAAACTTAAGACATTACTGGTGGCCAAGTTTATGTAGAGGTGTTTGATCTGTCAACAGGTCAAGGCAAAGCATTAGGCACCAGCAGGGAAATTAAGACCCTTAGCCATTCCGTCGTGGAAGTGGGAAAAAATGACGATGGATTTTGTGGTAACGTTACTAAGAACCAAACATAGACATAATTTGGTCTAGTTGATTATGTATAGGTTAACTAAATCAACTTATTTCTTACTAGTGCAACAGCCAGACGCCTTGGACAAGCTTGCCAAGTTATATGTTTTTGAGATTGTGAGATTACACAGAATTCTAGTGTCTATTGTATTAGATAGAGATCCATAATTTACTTATTAATTCAAGATACGTTTACAGATAGCTTTGGGAACTAGGTTAAATTTAAGTACTGCATTTCACCCTCATTCAAATGGACAATCGGAATGTACGATTCAGACATTGGAGGATATGATGACATCTTGTGTGTTGATCTTTAAGGGTGATTGGGATAGAGACTTACTTTTAATGGAGTCTTCATATAATAACTGTAATCACTCTAGCATTGATATGGCACCATTTAAGGCATTATATGGCAGGCGGTGTAGAGATTCTATATGTTGGGATATAGAGGGTGCCAGATTGTTAAAGGAACAGGAGTTGATTCAGGAAACGATGGAGAAAATAGAGGTAGTAAGGTGATGCTTAAAGGCAGCTTAGGATTGGCAAAAGAATTACATCAATAAACATCGTCGGGAGATGAAGTACAATGTTAAAGATATGGTATTTCTATAGGTATCACTTTGGAGGGAAATTTTGAGGTTTGGTAAGAGAGGGAAGTTGTGCCCAAGATATATCGGGCCATATGAAATTGTACAACATGTGGGACCATTAACTTATAGACTAGCCTTATTATTAGAGTTATCACAAATTCATGATGTGTTCCACGTATCGATGTTGAGACAGTACGAATTGAATCTTTGTTATGTTATTTCGAGGCTTAAGATCAAAGTTACAAATGATATGACTTATAAAGAGGGGCCAGTGGAGGTATTAGATAGACAAATTAGGAAATTAAGGATACAAGAGATTTTAATAGTGCAAGTTTTGTGGAGTTATCATCGTTCTCTAAGATAGGCGACTTAGGAGACAAAGTTTGGCATCAGTATCATTATTTGTTTGGATTCTCAGGCATATAATTTAATTTCAAGGATGAAATTCTTTTAGGGGGAGAATTGTAAAGCCCACAAAAGGATAAAAAAGAGCCCAACCATAACAAACTAACCTAGCCCATAAAACAATTAAATAAAGGGGTATATATATAATAAGACAATATATGGGCAATTAGTCACTCAACGAAAAACTGTCTTCTTTAGTCACTCAACAAAAAAACTATCTTCTTCTTCTTCCTTTCCATTTGTTTTCCAGCTGGTAAGTGTTTAAATACACCACCTTATGAAATTTTTCTCATGTATTCCCTCATTTTGTTTGTTTTGCAACAAATTATAAGGAAATTTTGGAGTTTAACAACTAAAAAAATCTCATTAAAAGGCATAAAACTTCATATAGGTAAATTTTTATAAGTTTTAGTCATCCTACACTAGTTTATGGTTGGAAGCATATTGTGATTTTTTGGGTCATTTTTACGATAACTTTTATATCCTCTGACAAATTTAACCTTAAGGTGTTAGAGAGGCCAAATAAAACTATAACATTTAGAAAAAGTTTAAATATAACCCCAAAATAACGGAGGAACTAACGGCTATATGATGTCGTCAATTTTCTACTGACGTGGCAATTTTTTATATTATTTTGTAATTAATTAACCCTAATTTTGGTTCATTTAACTAATTAACCTGTTAAGTTAATAGATAAGTTAACCCTAACTTTTATTAACCTAACAATTAAATTAACGAAATAACTTATTTAGTAAACTAACTATAATTAGTATTACACAGTTAAAATTCCAATAGATTCAAAATCCCTAATCTTCATCGATCTTTCCCCTCCTTCATCACCTTCTCCAATTGCCCTACGACAGTAGTTGTTGGTCACCAGCGAAGTTATCACCAATCGCCCTATGTAATCTTCACCAATCCCCCAATAAAGATGTCACTATTTTCAACTTGACAGCATGTTGAGTTTATTGTGGTAAAGAATTTATGTCTTTAAGTTTATTATTGTCCATCTACTTTATTTTTTAGATTATATTGTGTGTTTTGACTGCTTTCTTTTTATGGGCTACACATGGGAGGCAATCCCATGTTGGGACATATGTGTTTTGGGTTATTCTAATGTGGTCCCGTCTTGAGTTTATTGTATCTACTTTGTTAGATTTTTTCATGTGTTTTGGTTGATTTCTTCTTGTGGTCTACACATAGGAGGCAATCCTACGTGGGGACATACTTGTTTTAGCTACTTTCCTGATTTATCTTTAGTTTTCATAGTTTCGAGTAACAACGATCTTGATGCACTTTGTTTGGTTTAGTGGTCCTCTTGTAACATTTTATGTGAATGCGTTTGGTTTATAGGTCATCTTATGACATTTAGTCTTGTCTTTTTAGGGTTCCTTTTATCTTAAGTACCTTGTTTGGTTTTTATGCTATTACCTTATGAAGATTTAAAAACCTTTTAATCTAATTATATTGACTGTTTGAATGTTTTTCCTTTTCATATATATAAGGCCTAAATATATCCTAGAAGCATTATAGTATGTCTAGGGTGTATTAAGAAGTGAATATAAACAATTAAGTGTATCTAAGCATAGTAAGGGACAAAATGGTAATTAATTTAAAAGATCAGGGTAAACTAGTAATTTCATCATTTAGGCATAGACATTAATAATTATATGTGAAATATGGACTAGAATGAAATCAAATGATGACTTTATATGTCATTGTCGGAACTAAAGAAAGAAGAAGGATCAAATGTGCAATTTTGCCAAAAATCAACATATGGTCCAATGGGATTGAAACATGTGACTAAGATTATAAACTCCAGAATTTTCTCTTCTCATCTCCTCTCCATTCCATCTCTTTAATCACATTTTTCATAAGGAATCAAGCTAATCCCAAGTGAAAATCAAGGTAAAAGTTAGTGGTTTTTCTTCTCATCTTCATCTTTTCTTGCTTTACTCATGAAGAGTTAGAATTATAAGGTTGTAATTAGGATTGAGATATGTTTTGTTGGCGGTCTAGTTGGTTAATCAAGCAAAGTTGAAGGGGAAGAGAAGGAAAAGCACTAGAAGAAGAGCTAATTGACAAATTTCAAGGTTTGGGACTACACTTAGTTAATTTCTATATGTGTGTATATTTGAATATGTACAAAGATTTATTTGGACATGGAACGGTTTATGGAATGATGTCTTGGTGTTACTTTGCATGGAATTGGTTTAATATGACAAAAAAGAGTCACGTTTAGTGAAATTTTGTCTTAGGTTCTCAGTTCACTTGAACCAGTCTTATTGTTTTGGCCATAACTCGGCCTATAGACCTCTAAATTGGGTGATTCCAATTGGAGATGAAACTTAAAGACATAGAAATAAAAATTCTAGAAGATACTAGACTTAATTCTGGCTTTATGACTTTTAAATTGAGCTCTAAAATGTTAACTTGATGTTGTCCTTATATTGGAACAACTTGTGATGTTTGGTGCACATCTCATTGTTTAAATGTCCAAATGGTTTGATTTTTAATGCTATAGAAAATAAAGATATAGGGAGAAAAATGTTTAGATGACCTCAAAGCCTGAATTGAATGTTTTCTATTTGAAAATTATAGAACAAGTTAAGGCAGTCTTGTAATTTATTTCTGGACTGATTTGTTTGCCTATTTTTAAACCTAACGTAAGCTTAGCCCGAATTGCACTATTTTGAGTTTTCGCTTCTATTTTTTTACCGAATCATATTAAAACCTTTTTGGATATTTATGAAAATTTGCATATACTTAGAAATAAATGAAATATGACTTCCCATATGTAAAATGGGTAATTAAACATTGATATTTAAGATTGAGTATAATGCATGCTAAAGAGAAATTTACATGTACATAGATTATTTGTATGCATATTTATTGCTTATATATGTGTGCTATGACTATACAAGTTCACATACTAATTTTGTGAAGATAATTAAATAGAATTTAACATGTTTTATATTTAAATGAGGTATAGGAATTTATATACTGGAATTATGTGAATGTACCTCGAGAAACACAACAGAACAAAACATATACAAAATAAATCATACGAGTACATGTGATTTGAATACTATCTTAATGGTGATAAGTTATGATATGCATGTATGAAATTAAAAATATATTTTATGTTTTCAAATGAATATTATGTGATTTGTCAATATATTAAATATGAAATTGGCAAATGATTAAAGGAAATGTTACAGTGCCTGCTTCATTGTCTTGGTGATGGATAGATAGGCATGCCTATAGAGTTACAGCATAGCTGCTATAGTTTGACACCTCTAGTGTCTTCATTTCAAGACAAATAAGTGATGACAATTCCTTTAAAGGAATAGAATTGTATGCCATAAATGTATGTATAGGATTGTGGGTGCCACATGTGTAGGTGATTGTAAGTTCTATATAAGGGGTGTTACAATATAACATGATGATACCATATAAAAGCTATGCTAAGAAAATAAGGGCTTGTTTTGTGGTTATTTTCTAAGGTTTTGTTACCATAGTGAGTGTAGCAATTGTGTTTACTTCTAAAAATTAATGGTCCAGTTTCTTAGTATTTACTTTATGATAAGATTGAATTCTCTATTCAACTTTAAAATTTCTGCTATTTTTGTCCAATATTAGGGTTTTGCCTCCATATTTGTCTATCTTTATTTGAATAAATTTTCGTATGATCCTTCCATTTTGCTTTAGTCACCTTTATCTTAAAATGCATTAATGTTGGTTTTAACTTTTACTTAGATGTATCATTTAAGAATGATTGAATGATAACTGTTGTTAAAAATTTAACTAGTGACCTAATGCATATAGTTAAGAGTTTGTAATATAGGTTATCTATTTTGCGTAGTTTTTAGAATTTAATAATCATTTCATTGCATTTTTATTTTAACTTTCATGTATACTTATATTTATCTACTACAGTCAATGAGTTCTAACCTTTTACTATCTGGAAATTTAATGATTTGGAGGGATTTATATTTACTTAGGGGTTAATGCTAATGTTATTATGATTTTAAGAAAATATTATAATGTGTTTACACTATTTCAATTAAACTCATATTGTAGTACTTACTTTGATCTGGCCTAAACTATGCTTTGGGTTTTCATCCTCATGGTCTTTTTTTATATTTTTATTCTTAATAATACATTAACTTCATATAGAACTTTTGATGATTTTCATGAGACCATTTTTCATTGTAGTAATTCAATTCTTGAGATCTTAATTTGTATGAGCATTCACACAATAAATCATTTTTTCATACGCCATAAAGAGGGTTTTATCAACACCATTTTTATCATATAGTCTCAAGACCAAAAACGAGTAAGGTTGATAAGAAAGCTTATAAAAATCAGTTAACACAATCCAAAAAAGAAGGCTTATACAACTTTGGCCTAATCTTTGTGTGAAAGATGATATATATGTATACTTAGTATTTTGTTATGTTTTCATCTAAATTGCCTTGAATTATCATATTTATGTTACATTTTAGGTAATTATTGAGATGTTTCTTGGGAATAATGTTAATAAGTTGTCTTTAATACTGAATAACTAAATTAAATGTCTTGATTGATAGAAGAGGTTTCTTTATTTTAGTAAATGTCATATCATTTTACTAGGGAGTAGCCTCTTTTATCTCTTTGGAGTATTTCAAATACTAACAAAGTGTTGATTTTTGTAACATACCTTTTGTTTTAACCTTATAATTGACCATTTACCAAAGAAACTTGTTACTATGATACCTTAATGAAGCTAATTTGCAATAGTTGAGTTTTATTTTTTAATTGGTACAAGGTAGTTAAGTAATTAATTATTTATTATCACTTTTTATTTTAGATTAAGAGTGAAAGTATTCTGTCTTAATCTTTATGATTTGAATTTGTTTGTGATACATTGTTTTGTTTTGGTTTCTAATGTCGATGAAATTATTTTTGAATGGTTACTTTATAGGTTTTAATGGCTCAATATGGAAGAGGCTTTTTCATGGTAGATATTTTATGTTGGAGCCTAAATTTAGAAATGTTGGTGAGGATATTACTAAATTTGACAATGTTGATATTGACTATGTTAGTAATAGACAAATATATGAGATGGGAATGGAGTTAAGGTATGATCAAATTGATAAGGCATATTATAGAGTACCTAGTTTCACTTTAAAGAGTCACTAAGAGTTATAGAGTCAAATGAAAGTTGTATTAGGCTAGCAAACCTAATACATGGGATTGTTGATGCACATGTAACTCATCATGTAGAAACAACTATCCATGCTCCTGACATATTACATATTAGTGAAGGAGAGGCACATAATGATGATGAACAGAGCGTTAAAATGGATGAGAATATGGAAGAACAAGGTGCACAAATGGATGAGAATTTGGATGAATAGGGTGCACAAACAGATGAAAATATGGAGGAATAGGGTTCATATGTGAACAAAAATTTAGAGGAATGGGGTCCATAAATGGATGAGAATATGGAGGAACATGGTTCAGATGTAAATGAAAATTTAGAGGAACAGGGTTCAGATGTGAATTAAATTTTAGAGGAGCAGGGTTCAGATGTGAATGAAATTTTAGAGGAGCAGGGTTCAGATGTGAATGAAAATTTAGAGGAACAAGGTTTATATATAGATGAAAATTTGGAGGAACAGGGTGCATATATGGATGAGAATTTGGAGGAACAGGGCACATAATTTCAATCAAGCTTCCATGAAGACACTTCATATGACCATCATCCAATTGAAATTGAATCAACAAATTGTGGTAGTGTTATTAGTACTGATGAATATCCTATTGGAGAGGAGGCAGGTGAAGGTGAAGCTTTACGTAGACCCAGTTCAAATATTAGGTATAATCCTACAGATGTTGCATATGAATGGAGATTAGGAATGGAGTTTTAAATGGTAAAAGAATTTCAAGATGTTGTTGTAGATTATGTAGTACATATTAGATACAATGTTAGGTTAAAGAAATGTAAGAGTAATCGGATTAGGTATGTGTGTATTGATAAATACCCATGGGTTTTGTATGTTGGTTATGACAAGACTGAGAGATGTTTTAGGGTTAAACTTATAACCCTGATCACATTTGTTTTAATAAACAAACCAAATTTAGTTTTTACCAAATTCTTAATGAGACACTTCAATGATAGAATTTTGGAGAAACCTAGTATCATAACTGAAAATATAGTCGAAGAATGCAGAGAGAAACTCAATATTTTGTTAATTCAAGCATGTGTAGAAGAGCAAATAAGAGATTCAGGAAAGAGAGAGCAACAGATTATATTTCTGAATATATAAAGTTGCGAGGTTATGTACATAAGTTGAAGATGAGTAATTACGGATCAACAGTAAAGTTACAATTATCGAGAAATCAAGAGAGTTCATTGCTACAAGTATGTTATGTTATTCATTATTTTAATACTTCATTATGTTATATTATACAGTATATTAATACTTCTTTATATTTTGTTGCAGTTCAAAAGTTTGTACATTTGTTTTAATGCATGAAAATAGGGTAGAGTCATTTAAGACCAATTTTTGGGATTGGTGGATGCTTCCTAAAGACAGAATTCCAAGGCCAATTGTTAAGCACAATTGGTAGGGATGGCGATAGAGGAATATATCCATTGACCTGGGCAGTTGTGAAAGTAGAAAACACATATTCATAGACTTAGTTCATAACTTTGTTAGCATCTAATTTGGAATTGGAAGATGGTCAAGGAATTAAGTCATATATAATATGCAGAAGGTATGTTAATATACTTATAATTGAAATCATTAAATGAAATATTAACTAATATCTTTTAAATTTGATTTAAGGATTAGTCAGTACTATAAAGGAGAATTTGTCGAATGCAGATCATTGAATGAGTGCCAGACATATATATCACAACTGGCATGGCAACTGGAAGGGAAAAGACCTCAGAAAATAGTTTTGGAATTGTGTTTGGTTAATTTATGTTGAAGATTTCAATAAGTAAATGAAAAGGTTTGACAAAATAAGCCCTGGATGTGCTTCAGCGGTACTTGAATATCCTAAAGAGAGGTTGGTTGGATGTTATCAATCCTTTGAAACTAAATGTCCGATAGTTGGCAACAATATAAATGAAACCTTTAATAGGTGGTTCCTACCAACAAGGGACAGGCCAATGATTAGCATACTTGAAACTATTAAAATAATTGTGATGAAGAGGCATACTGAGAGGAGAAATTTTGTTGATAGGTGGAAGTCAGATATTGCACTAAATATAATGAAGAAGTTGGAGAAGAACAAAAAAAAACAAAAAAGTTTAAACCAAGGGGTTTACGCTTCAGAGGATATTATGGTATTACTTCACTTCACAACATTTACAAGCTGAAGCAATCAGAATGAGAATATCATTAACACAATTATTATAACCTAAACTTTCGCAGTTAAGTACAAATGAGCAAACATCGATTAGCAATGCGTTAAAATTTTTTTATATTTTGATATTTGTCCTATTAACTTTTACATATGTGTGCTACTATTAATGGTGACAAATGTTTACGATATATTAACACAATGTAGTTTAACTTTTTTGATTTTTTGATATTTGTCCCATTAGTTTTTAGATGTATATGTAATTGATAATGGTGACAAATGTTTGTGTTGTATAAACACAATGTAAATATTGTATTTTTTGGCAAATTAATATGAGTTACTACACATGCACTTCAACCCCTCTCTCTCTCTATCTCTCTCTTAGCTTGCTTTTTTGTGCATCTAGATCTTGTTCTGTGTCTATTTGTTTTAGTTGTCACAGCCTTAGGGAAAAGCCACAGAAGACCTGGAGATTGGAATATCATGCTAGTGAAGATACCTCAACATTTGATAAGATATAAAAGGAGTGAGTTATTCATTGTTTATTGGTTTTATATGGTAGTATTCTTTTTGTTTCATTAAATAATTCATATATAAATTTCAAAATCAATTTTTCATAATATAGTTGAAATTAATATTATCCATTACATCATTGAAATTCGATACAATATCCCCATAACATAAGTACAATTAAAAAGTACTAGAACCATAACAAATCCTATTATAATGTTCATTAATATAAACTTAATTTCTTTTTTCTCTTTTCTCAATATATTTATATCCTCTTCAAAAACTTCATTTGTTCTTCAAATTCCTTGATTGTGCTCGCACCAACCTCCTTCTTTAACATTAATAATTCATTGCTTAATTTTTAAATCATTTGAACAGTTCTCTTGATAAATTTTTCATCATACCATTTGAAAAAAAATTGCATCTCCTAACCTAAAACATTCAATTTCATTAAACAAACCTTAAACACAAGTTTAACATTCAATTTCATCAATTTTATTAACAATAAATTCTCACTTAATAATTAGGGCATCCGGAAAATCTCCAGTTAGGATTATGATCACTCCATGAAGTTCTTAATGGGGCCTTTAGCCCATAATAGCCAACCACATTACTTAAATTTGAACTCATTGTTATATTAATCAATGATGATGATTTGATCTGCATACTTAAGAAAATCACAATCTAAATTTGCCTACAAAGACAACATCAATGTTAAATATAAGATAATCTTTTCTAGGAGAGGAATATAAATCCTCTCTACCCTAACATTTCCAGCATAGCATCATGCAAGTCAATTCAATATTAATTAATTGTATTTGTAGATAACAATGCTTTTACATATGGGAAAAATCTATATAAACTTGAACTACAAACATCCTAGCATAAGCAAACATCTTCAATTCATCTGTATTCAAACAAATTCAACTCCTCTGTATGCAATCAACATTTGAATTCATCTGTATGCAAACAAATTCAATTGAACAAGAAGCAGAAAAAAATTCAAAACATTTATTATGACTATACCATCTTTTATGACACTCAAAGAGAACCACAAAAAGATGACGTCGTATGTTAACACTTACAACAATATCAATCCAGATGAGACACTGAAGTTCACACTGATGTAGAGGAAAGCTCAAAGAAGCAGTCTAAAGATCAATTAACCAATAGAGACTAAGCAACAGTGACATTCATTAATAGTAACACTCAAGGGATCAATAACTCCATTGAGTTTGAAATTGAAATACATGAAAGCAACCCTGGAATACATCTTGTTCTCAGTCCTATCCTGGCAGAAATAACCAAATAACCAAATATAGTACAAAATCAAAATGACTTGAGACATTTAAGACTGAGCACAACATCCCCCCCCCCCCCCAGAGAAGCTTACCTATGAGCCAACAGTTAGACAAAGATGCTTACAGGGGTTACTCTTAGAATCTAGTGACTCAAACCCTGGAATGAGGACGACTGAGGGTTTCCACACACAAATAAAAACTGACAAATGAGGGATTCCAGATTTTTAAGGATTCCAGCCAATGATTAAGAAGTTAAGGATTCCAAACAGTGATTAAGAAGTTAGGTATTCCAAACGATGATTGAGAATTTAGGGGTTCCACACGGAGAATGAGGGATGAGGGAATTCATTTTTGTTATGTTAATTAATTACTTTATTTATTAGTTAAGTTATAAGATATTTGTTTAAGTTAATTTGTTAAGGTTAATTAATTACATTGGGGTCCCATAGGTAAAATTTAATAAAAATTTAAGAAAGCAGGTTCCATATTGCCACGTTGGATGTATGTAATAAAATAATATAAAAAATTACCAGGTCTAACAACATCATGTACCCGTCAGTTTCTCTATTATTTTGGGGTTATATTTAAATGCTTTACAAATGTTAGGATTTTATTTGTACTCTTTGAAATCTTAGGGTTAAATTTATTGGAGGATGTAATCGTTAAGATTAAAAAGACCCTTTTGCCTGGTTGAAAATTATATTATGATTGTTTGGGACAATAATTTGAAGCCATGGGGAAAATAAAATAGAGAAAAGGTGGCTAAAAAATTGAGAAAAAGATGAGGAAGGAGAAGAAAAAGAAGGCAATTTAGGAAAATTTAAGTTTTATTTTGGGCAAAATAGGAAATGTAAATTTAAGTGTAAAATTAGAATTTAATTACTAAAAAGGTGTTTTTGTATTAATAAAAATAAATAAGGGTAAAATAGGACTATTAATAGTTAAGGATATTTTAGTAATTATGGTGGTTAGCTTAAGTTAGGATCTTTTTAATAATTAAGAATAAAGTAGAAAAGGGAATAATATTGGATTATTACGTGTAATTGGGTAAAATTTTTCTTAAATTAGTATAATAGAATTTTCCAATCTCTAGATTCAAAGGTCAGATTAAGGTGCATATTTAACTTATCAATTAGTTGAGTCTAAAATTCAGGTAAGGATAACCTTAGATGTACTCTTATAATAGTGTATGGTTCTTGAAACTTTGAATTTTGTATTAATAAACTATTTTATACCAAATCATATTTTGAATTAGTCATTAATTAAATTAATGAATTTATAAAATATATGAATTATGTTTATTTATTTCACAAATAATTAACAAAAGTACAAAATGTTCGTATTTATATTTTGTTATATATTATGAGGTATATCACTTGTTAATTCAGTAAAAAATTATTAATTAAACTTTCAATTGTGCATGATTATAATTAAGAATATTAAGGTAAATAAATCACATTCATGAAATTAAATTGAGAATGACTTATAATAGGTTATGAATAAATAACGTAAATCGTAAATCTATTGAAAAGTTGTTATAAATATAAGCAAGTGATGACTAAGTATCTATTTGTGGAGTAGGTACCGGGGCATCCTGAATCCCAAGGATGTCTTGTCCTGATAGCTAGGTACAAAAGTGGTACCAGGATATCTTGAGTCTTAAGAATATTCTGTGTCAATGGCTAGGCACTAGAGTAGTACCAGGATATTAAATTAGATTGAGAAATTAAGGTATTTTGTGTCGATATCTATACATCTAATTACGTTTTCATTTAGTGAGAGATTATGATGAATAAAGAAGAGTCAGCAAATCATTAAATGTAAGTCTACTAGGTTAAGCAGGGCCTAAATAATTCAGTTAATAATGAGATAAAACATAAATGAGAGTAATAAAATAATATTAGTTTTAATCATTGTTAATGATAAAATTTTGAATGTTTGTTAATTGTTCCCATAGGGTGAGTAGTATGTATGATTTAATCATTTGACTAATTTCTTTATATACATATTGAGTTATTAGATTTTAAAGGTGCAATTACTTACTCCTACTGAGTAGATAGCTCATCCCTTGCTATTATTTTTTTAAGGGGTTAATTACAAAAATCCCAAGCTTTGGTCAATTTTGCAATATATAGCCCAAACTTTAAAAAGTGGCAATAAAAAGCCCAAATTTTTAATTTTTTTCAATTATTGCCCGACGTTAGTAATTCCATTATCTTTGCTGACATAGTAGTGTCACATGTCCAAGAACTCTAACTAATAAGACACATCAGTAGTGATTAAGATTAAAAATTTTGATTAATTAAATGACGTCGTTTAATAACTTTAGTAGATGATGTCCTTATGTTCAAATGATCTAATCCTCTTTCTTCTTCAGTGGCAATAAAATACCCAAATTTGTTATTCTTTTCATCATGAAACATAACCCAGAAAGAAACATTATTGCTCATTTTGATATGTTTGTTGCTTTCTCTGTTTTTGTTCTGAAGTTAACATGAAACCCATCTCTAAGGTTTCTGTGAATACGAGGTTTCCATATATTGTTTTTACCTGGCCACTCACAAAACTAACATTGGTCTGGCTTTTTTTTTGTCTCTATTCCCTATATCTATTATCATTACCCTATATCCTCCTATCAATCGAATTTTTCACATAATAACCAAAACATCATTCTTCAGCAATCGCTTGCTATTTCCGCATCAAATGAAACCTTAAAAATCCCAGAAACTACAAACATCTAGCACATAATTTTAGGGATTGAGTTAACTTCTAAGCTATGGAAACTATGGTGGAGACCAAAGGTAATGCGTGGGCTGATGTGGCTAGACAAGTCTCAAAAGAATGGCAAAGATGATAGGTTCTTGCCACCGATAAGATTAAATGATGACTATAGAATAGAGAAACAACGGTGTCTGTGTCTGGGAGGAGGGATCGATAGACAGATTTAGGGATTTGATCTTGTTGAAACGACGTCGTTTTAGTTATATCATAAAATAATGTCGTTTCATTAATCTACATCACTTTTGTTAATTAAGACTTATATAAATTAGAGTTTTTGGACACGTGGCACTGTCAAGTCAACAAAGATAACAAAGACATTAACATTGGGTTAAAATTAAAAAAAATTACAAGTTTGAGCATTTTGTTGCCATTTTTTAAAGTTTGGACTATAATTACAAAATTGACCAAAGTTTGAAATTTTTTATAATTAACTTATTTTTAGGAGATAGAGAGATTGCTGATAACTCCAGTATATGTGATTGACAAAATGGAGTCTAGGTGAAGCCAGCAAATTAAATTGAATAACCTTGTTTTGTTGTATATACTTTTGAATGTAACAATTCGAATAGTAGTGTTTGTATAAAATATTTTTGTAACCGACAAACATCTCTTTGAGAACTAATGAAGATTTTGGTAATTTAGGTTATAATTTGGGAACAATTTGAATAATTATAGTTTAAGAATGGTCAAAGTATCACATAAAAAAAACATTTTAAATAGACCTTTAATGGATAAAAATTTAACAAGATTCAATTTTTGTTAGTTAAGTGTCAAGTCAATATTAATGTGTTACTTAGTACATATTTTTAAATTTATTGACTACTTAGTAGAGTGGACTCTATCAACAGATATTTTTTAAAATTATTTATAATTTGTAATTAGAATAATTAGTCTATAATATTAATTTAATGGAATAGATTTTAAAAATAAAATTATATATTTTGTAAATAGGATAATTAATCTAGAATATTAATTATTGAAGTTAAATTGTTAATTAAAATCCTTTCTTTAATCTTTGGTCATCTTTTGTTTTAACAGAAAACCCAGAAACCGTATCTACGAAAATCAAAGATTAAACCAAAAACAAACGAACTACCATTCATACTAAATCATCCAACTTTAAGGCTTAACTTGAAGGCACTCTTCCTCTTGATCCTCGGCCGTAGTTAAAAAAATGATAAAAACAACCTTTGACTTTTACCTTTGTTGTTGGATTCTTCACTTCAGCTAATCTCCCTCTGATGCAAATTCTGTTGAAATGCTCTCTTGACACCTAAATTCGTTTACAGCGGATGAGCTTTCCCAAAGGCACCAACCCAAACAGGTTGCTCAACTTCAAGATTGAGGTCATGTAAGTTCACAATTAGACCAACTTGAAATGACGAGACAATCCGCAGCTCATTCATCTTGTCTAACAATTCCAGAGTTGTTCAGCTCTTGTAGAATGGTTAGTGTTTTACGGTCGCATACAAACATCCTTGGTGATTTCAGCCGACGATTTCACCAATCCTGCCAGAGAAAAAAAAAATCAAAAGTTGCGAGAATGTGTGTTTTGAGAATTTGATACTATTTTATCGTTTGGGTATATGGAAATGGCTTCCACCAGTAAAATATGCCATATACCCTATGCATAGGATTTGTTTGTAAAACCCACACATCATATTGGATCAAGCAGAAAATAACTTTAAAACATCTAAAACCCAGGAATCCATATTGGATTCCTATTGATAGTTCAAGCCTCAATTGCACTAGCCCAGCTGACAAACCTTTTAAGGTACGTCACTTTTTTAATAATTAAACTTTAGTGAATTGGTGGGTGTCATCATTTTTTTAAATAATTTTATTTAAAAGTCTGAATGCAATTGAAAAGATGATTTTTTTTAATAATTAGAAGGCTGCCGAGTTTGAGGTGTAGAAATAATCATTTTATAAAATACAAAAGAATAGTCACGTATAATTGATGGCTCTCTTTTAATTTTCGTACAACGAAAAATTGTGCATTAAAATTTATCCTTTATTTTCTGAATAATTTTATATATGGAAGTTTCTAAATTATTGACATAAGTCTGATTCGATAGTTTTTATATTTGTATATGAAAATAAAAGGTGTAATGTTTTCAATAGGATATGAAATCAGCTCTCTTTATCCATGTACAATTTTATCTCATTTTGTTAATAATTTTAAATACAGAAATACCGTTCAGCGTTGAAAATGGCGTAACGTAATTTGTTATTAGAATTGGTAAACGTCTGCTTTTATTACATAGCAAAATAGAAACAAGAATTATAAATGAAATCGTTCTCACTGTCAGCTAAAGATGAATTAGATTAGAAATAAGAACGTTAACTGAAAGAGACGAAATAGAGATTATGAATCAAGACGTCTCCAAAACTTGGACAGATAAAGAGGTAGGAAAAAGTAAGTTGCCACTAAGTTCCTTTCCACAGGTTCATACAGCAAAGGGTGAAAACTCAATGCCATGCTACGCTGAAAAAGTAATAAATATCAGATGCAATGATTTCCTGGATGCTAATTCAAACCTTAGACCATTGCATTCACTGCTGGCGATTCTAAACAAAAGTCCAAACTTCGGTCTGGCCCAAACAGTCATGTTTCATCTCTAACAATCAAAAATCAAAATTGGTCACTATCCCAAATTCTGGTTTTATCTCTAAGTGGTCAACTTGTTCAATGATTGCCAACATCTGACCCCAAATCGGCGTAGGGAGCAAATGGGCTTCAACATCAGGAGTACCTCGATCACTACCGCATTATCGTGACCCAAGTAGAGATTAATTTCTAGCTAGTACCCATTAATTTATGTTCTAGAAGAAATTTTAGTTGCTGAATTAAATATTTGTGATGGTGACGTCCCAATGACTTTAGTTCGTTTAAGCAAATGAAACACTTAATAAACCTATTTAGCTAGACAAGTGCAAAATTTTACAATGAACGCAACGCGTTGTTAGTTGTAATCCACTTGGTGAATCATATAAAAAACCTACTCATATAAAGATGTTTATTTCGAGGAAGAGACAACATCATAATCATAAAGAAAATCGTAAGTGGAGACAAATGATGCATTACATCAACAAGTTGGATGAAGACGTACTCGAACAAGTGGCTCCATCAGCCGATTCTTCTCCTGCCCTAAATGCTGCTCACATTATTCTGATCTTATTTTGAGCAACCAATTTTTATATGGATACTTCTTAATCATTCATTCTCTACTTGGACTATGAGAAATAAAATTTAAAAATTGAAACATGAGAATCACGGTTTGTCCTTTTTTTTTTTGTTTTTGGTTCGTCGCCACCCTTTTTTCCTCTTAGTTTTTCTGTGCTTATAATTGCAATGGGACTTAATCTTATCACCAAACTAACAAATATTAAATTTTGCATTTTGAAGAAGGCTAGACAAGTGCTTAGGGGGAGCTATCTTGTGCTTCATTGCACCAGAGGTCATGAATTTGAGTAAAGAGATGTATTGCGTTAAGAAATTTCTATTGATTATTTAGATGAGTCTATTGCTACATTAAATTTAAAATCTTATTTAATACATAAAAACGTGATTGATACCATAAGTCGAAATATTTATTTAATAGGCACCTAAATGATAGGTTATCTCTAAGGGGGCAGAGAACCATTTCTTCGGTACAAAACGGCAAAGGTCGTTCAAAATTTATTGTTCTGTTGAGGGATTGAAACTTTGACCAACATTATTGCATGAAAATATCTAATCTGTACAGACTGTATTGGTTGGTGGGAGGCGGTTGGGCTAGTGGTCTGTGATGGTCCGTGACAACACTAACTTCACCAATCCCTATTCACAAAGTCAAAGTTAAGTACGTAAACTGGGGCTGTCTATGACAGCGAAGTTGTTTCATTTGACGTCGATTAGTTTCTTAACCAATCCAACTATAAAGGGGGGAAAAAAACGAATACCTTACTATTCTTGTTTTTTGTTCCTATCAAGGACCATCCCAAGCAGCTAAGCAATACGCGTGTTGCAACTAACAACAAAATCATTACGCAATAAGCTAAAATTCTGAGATATTAAGGCATTGGTAGCTCTATAGACTACAGGTTGTGGACTTCTTCTTTTATCAGCAATCCGGATTTAGGTCGGTTCGAAAAATCAAAGGTCCCCCAGTAGAATGAATTCTTTATAACTAACGGTATCTTAAATGACCAAGACGCAAAAGCCCAAAGGGCTTTGATTGTTATTCGGCTCAGGTAATAACTGCTTGGCAAGGACATTCCAAAAATCCGAAAACCCTGCTCTACAGAATTAGCATTTGAAAACTTTTGCAACAACGCAAAATCCCAAAAACCAAACAATTGAAACAGGAAGTCAGATATGACAGCAAGTTAAATCAGGGGTTAAAACACACAAAAAGAAGTTAGAGACCGTACGATGATGATGGCACTGGACTGGCATACGCACACGCTTCTCCTTACCTTACTATCACTACTCCTACCGGGATCAGGAAAAGGAAAAATCCAGTCTACGATCTACTCTACTAGTCTAAACACAGATGATAATGCTTGGATGTTGCATGCCAAAAAAATCATGGAGATGGGTCCTACAAGCCTCTCCATTTGCGAATCCCAATGGTTTGATTCTCTTTGGAACTCGGGGCGGTGTTTTTATCTCGAGTGCCTTCTAGCTGTCATTGCTATTGCCGTCGTAACAGATTTTCAAAAATGCTGCGGTTAGGTCCGTTGAAGAGGCACTTTGGTCCCCCCCCTACCCCCCTTCAATATATTTCAATGCCAATTGCCACGTCACTCGCATAACGACAAATGTTCTGATACGTGGCTTCTCTGGGTACATGATTAAGCTCTAAGATGTCGGACGTTTGGTCGTCGCTTGTTTTTGCTGGGAAGTACCATACACGTAACTTACAACCGCCCAGATGAGGTAATTTAGCCATTTAGGACTACTGTGGGTTTGGTGCTGTTTACACCTGGCTGATAATATAAAGGGCCAATAATTCAAGAGAGAGAGATGAGCTTACTCATCTTTTCAGTTTCCCCTATATTTAACTTTAAAAAAAGTCATTTTGTGACAAAAATTATTGACAAAAAATAATATTCTATCGGTAGGTAAACTTAGTAACAGATTTTACCGACAAGCAAAGGTATTGTAGAAACAGCCGTAATTAATAATTATCAATGGAAAACAAAATATCTATCCGTAAAATTACCGACGGATAATTAATGTATCATTGATAAATATGCCGACAGTTTCTTATACGGTTGACCGTCGGTAAATGTACCAACAGTTTGCAGTTTTCTGTTAGTAAGTTTGTCCAAACATTACAGATAGTTACATTTGTCTTGCCGCTGAATTTGTTGAAATGCCCGACTCACCCTAAAAACTAGCTTGAGATGAGAGGTTTGCACATTATTACAAATGACTGAATTCACTCATTCTTGTCCGATGTAGGACTCTTGACATACCCCCTCAACCCAAAGTACGACTGAACATTTGTTGGGCATACTGGACAAAGAGATAGAATCGGACATCGTCCCAAACCATCGAGACAAACAAGCTCTGATACTATGTTGAAAGGCCTAACTCACCCCCAAAAGCTAGCTTGAGAGGAGAGATTTGCACACTATTGTAAAAGACTGAATTCACTCATACTTGTCTGATATGGGAATCTTTATAGAGCTTACTGGCGGTTAGTGTCCGTCGTCAAATATACCGACATAATTGGTTATTCCGTCTGTGATTACTGACTGTTAGTCGTCTTCCGTCAATAAATGATATTGATTTTACCGACGGTATCGCAAATTTCTGTCTGTAAATCAACCAGAAATTTAAAAAAAATTACTGTCAATAAATTTTATTTCATGATGTTATAGTTGATATATAATTTAAACAGTTATGAATTTAACAGTATAAATTTAATTTTTTTAAACAGAAATTTGATTGATGATATAAAGTTAAAAATATCTTAATTGATAATAAAAACTTTAAATTGTACATAATAAGTTTTTGTAATTCAAATGAAATGACCAAAAGTACAATTATTAATTTGGAGACGGCGGATGCTCTGATTGATGCGATGAGGTGCTACCCTTACCTTTCATCTCATCCACCTCATTACAAAGCTGAGTTATATACTCCATCAATGTCTGCACTGTACTCCGAAGCTCTTGGACTTCATTTGTTATGGACTGCCTACTAGATGTTGCTGTACTGGACGCGAAGGATTGCGAATAACATGTATTCGCTAATGAACCTAAGTTGAATATCCTTCCACAACGGTTCATACCATCCACTGCATGAAGATAGGTTTGAGTCTCATAAACATCTTCAAACTGCTGAGATTGTCGTTGAATGTTTTCTTGTATTTGGTCATATCAGAAAGCAATGTTATATTAGTAAGTGATAATTATTAAGCATTAATAGTAAACCATAAATTTCACATACATTTAGTTCTCTATAACAATTGTTGACGAATGTCACACCGTCATGCTTCTTTGTGTGAGTGTGTAAAAAGAGCTGACAGGGGTATAAGCCTCATGTCTATAGACTTTTCCTGCATAAGAATAAAATGTTATAAGTGAATTAAAATTTATAAAAATTTCAGCAGAGTTTTCTCTATTTTTATGATATTTACCCCTTATTGAACAAAGAAAAGAAGTCAACAATACAGCTATATATGACACCAGACATTTATAACATTATCATTCTCTATAATACACATATTTTCATTCTAAAATTTACATATCAAATTCAATTGAAATAAAGCAAAGTAAAGAAATCAAAATATAAATGTAAAGTGTAGATACTTACAAGTCTCTCTGCATGCTCGTGGTAGGTAATGGATCCTCCTGTATGTACGGGAAGATTCTCTCCCCCAGTCCTCCACGTCTGTTAGTCGAATTACACTCTGAAATGGACATTGTCTCAGGTGATGCTTAATGTTGCTGCCAACGACTCCATATTTGTTCAGAAATGTAAAGCGGTCGTACACCGGTCGTGTGTATCGCAGCAACAAAGTCTCGATAACGTGTACGTGTTCGTCTCTTCCATACTTATAAATGATTTCGTCAAATCCAAAATTCCAAAAAAATTCTTTCTGAAATAAAAGGAAAAACATTCGATAAATACTTATAATGGAATAATATTTATTTAATTATTTTATAAAAATTAATTAAAAAAGAAAATAAATTTTGTTGTACCTCAAACTCCTAATAGTAAAATTTCTTTGTGGCCTGAGAGACATTCTTCCATACATAACCCTCAAGATCAATCTTCTCCTTGAATTTGGATGTCATATTTCTTGAGCATGGTCCAGATGAAATCAACTTAATATAAAAACAAATAATTTTATACCATTTTTAAAATTGGAACCTATAACTAAGTTATAAACATATATTGTTTCATGTATTTTCACTTACATATTATTAACAATTGTAATGTAAGTTCTTTCATAAGATTTTCAGCTCTAAGCTGGTGGCCGCCTTTTTCATCATCATTGTTTACCCCTGATATCTCTATCGGTATAGGGGTAGTGAATGATGTAGGGGTGGTGGATGGTATAGCAGTAGGTATGGAAGGTGATGCTTCATTTGTAAGTGTAGTAGTTGGAAGGGGAGGAGGTGATTCAGTTCCAGCTGTTACACCTTGAGATGTTTTACCTGTAATGTAAGTATATTCAATTACAAACACAAATTAATCGCTGTCATCACTTAATTGTAATTCAAAATGATCTTCTTTTCTGAAGAATTTAAATCAAACTCAGGCTCTTCTTCATATCTCTGGCCCTCCTTATCCTCTCTAGATAAAATTTCAATATATGCATTACATGGATCGTTCAAAGGTTCATTATCCTCATATACGACAGATGCATTTATTTCA
>JAOTAY010000006.1:4434328-4447235 GCA_025629805.1 Erythroxylum baracoense
TCCCCCATGACCTAAGGCGAGGCTCCGCCTCCCCCACCCCTCCACCAACGACATCGAACAACCTCCTCTCCTCCAGCTCTTGAAATCAATTATTACTACTATTTTCTTAATTTTTAATTTTAGTAGGTAAATTAGGGACTAGAGTTTTCTCATTCAATCCATGGCTTCGACACCAACAACAACTAGGAAGGACGTCGATCGGATCAAGGGTCCGTGGAGCCCTGAAGAAGATGAGTTGCTGCAGAGACTGGTACAAAACTATGGTCCTAGAAACTGGTCTCTGATTAGCAAATCCATACCGGGTAGATCCGGCAAGTCGTGTCGGTTGCGATGGTGCAACCAGCTCTCACCCGACGTTGAACACAGGCCATTCACTCCTGAAGAGGACGACACCATTATTAAAGCTCACGCTCGCTTCGGCAACAAGTGGGCCACAATCGCTCGCCTGCTAAATGGCCGAACTGACAACGCCATCAAAAACCACTGGAACTCTACTCTGAAGAGGAAATGTTCCTCCATGACGGATGACATGAACGACGACTTCCCGGTCCAACAGCCTCTCAAAAGATCCAACAGTGTCGGTGCGGGTACTAATGTTTCGGGTCTTCTGCTCAACCCGAGCAGCCCATCCGGATCGGAACTCAGCGATTCCAGCTTGCCTGGTGTGGCTTCGTCACCTGGTTTCAGGCCTCTGGCAAGAACCTCTTCACTTGTTCCGCCAAGCTTGTCAATTGATGCCTCCTCTTCATCTGCCGATCCACCTACCTTGCTCAGCCTTTCTCTACCCGGATCCGACTCCTGTGAGGTCTCGCTCCCAACCCCCTGTTCACGACCGCTTTCAATTGGGTCCGGTTCAAATTATCCGGCAAATCCGAACTCCACATGTATGGCACCGATATCAGTGACACCTGAGACGACGCCGGTTCAGCAAGCATCAGGGACGCAGTTTTTCAGTCCAGAGTTCTTGTCAGTGATGCAGGAGATGATACGAAAGGAGGTGAGGAATTACATGTCAGGAATTGAGCAAAAGGGGCTGTGTTTTCAAACAGAAGCTGTTAGGAACGCTGTTGTTAAGCGAATTGGGATTAGCAGGATCGAGTAGCCAAGCAGAAGTGAGTGAGTCTTTGATGTTGTTGATGCAGCTGAGTGGAATCGGCGAAGAAGCGGAGAGAAATGAGAGAAGGGAATATAAAAGAAAAATAGAGGGGAAAAAAAAAGGATGAAATTGTTTCCGCACGTCGTTTCAGTAGTTGGTCTGTAGAGAGGCAATAATAATTTTGGTGGTAGTGTACAGACGAAGAAAAATGGCAATTTTAGCAGTCTGAGTTAGTTGAAAAAAGGAAGACAAATTCGAATATAATAAGTTACAGAAAATCATAAAACTGAAAACAGTTTGATCTGTTTCATAAATATTTTATACATTTTGAAAACTCGTGATTATTTCAACTTAATTTTATCGAATGCAAAGGGCAACGTCGAAAGGAAAGGACACAAGTGTTTTTGGGAAAAATAAATCTGATGTCAGATCAGTTTCGCCTTTAGTTTAAAAGGGGGAGCAAGAAACAGAAATCAATCAATTATTTTGTTTGGTTTTATAGTGAAATATTCGGCAAAAGAATTTAGGCATGTGTTGGAATTGCAATGGTAGGGTTTTTTTGGGTTATAAATTGCCGTTAGAACTTAAATTATTACATCGTTTCGAATCAATCCGATTTTTATACGGCATGGCTGGCCTCTATTCTTCTGACCTTTGACGAATGATATAAGCCTACCCGCTGCCCCGCATTGATAACTTCACCGTAGTTATCCGTTAAGGGTCAATTCTTTCATATTTTTTGTTGGATTAGTATGGGAAGTTAGGTTTATCAAAATAAAAAATTATGATTTATGTTATAATTTGCACCAACTGGTCACTTCTAGCCTATGAGAAGGTTGACATGAAAATAAGTTGGTGCCCATGAGCTGCCATGTGGTCTAAACCGGTCTTTTTGGTCAACTAAGTACTGCCTTTATTGGACCCAGTAAACATTTGTACAAAGATGTTCATTAACACAAGAACAAAAGCCATTCTCTTCTTTTATTTTTATAATTTTGGAATAGTACATCTACTTCTATTTATTGACAATTTGATGAATATTAAAAACTACGCTATCAAATCCTTGAACAAGAATTCCTAATTCCCTTCACAGTTTCAGTTTTTCGCACGATAAGGTGATGCGGAATGGACTAACTGTGCAAACAAATTCAGGCTTATTGGACTAGAATGATTCTGATGGACTAAACACAACTGAGTCTACGGACTGGGCAGGCAATTTCTTGTCAGTAGGTCAGAATCCGAAGCCCTCCAAGGGAGACAGCTATATTCAGTCATCCTAACCAAAAAAACTAAACGTTTGTTTTTTATCACATAAAGCAAAGAGTATGAGATACGAAAGTGACGTTCGTTGCCATTACAACAACCTCATCCAAGCTTCCTGTTTTTGTTTTTGGACCAGTAACATGCCTCCTACCCTCTTCAATATGCAATTGTTCACCATACACACTCACTAATGGCATATGGGCCTGAGTTCGGATCAATTTAAAATTAACGCATCAAGTGAATCGACCGAATATCAGCCCGTTACTGTACCTATCTGCACCACATATTTGTCCAAATCACTTTGACTAATTGTAATTGATGCCCATATTAAGAATGGCATTTTACTTAAGGAACCGAAGCAAAGGGCCAACAGCGTGTGATTTTTCCAGAAAATATGACCATCATGCAACATTGACAAATACAAACCATGGACATGCACATAATACTTATCAGGTTCGTGCTTGTGTTGTTAGAAATAACGTTGATGTGAGCGAAGTTGGGAATTTGAGGGTGGGGATTTCATGCCAGGTGATGCCTTGATGCACAGAAGCTCACCTCAATTGTTGTTTGACTTGTTAATTTGTCTTTTTAGCCAATCAAATGGTCACAATTGATGTATGGCAAATATCTTTATTTTAATATATTTTATTAATTATATTTAATATTTAATACTAAAAATAATTTTTTAAAATAATTATTATGTAATTAAAATTATAATGAGATTATAAATTATAAAATTTAAATTGTATTTAAGTATTATTCTTAAATTGTTTTTAGTTATAGTTTCATCAACATAGAATTATTAATAGAACTTGTAAAATTATCACATATTATGTTTTTTAATTATTAATATTATAAATTAGAGCATAACGATACTTAAATAAATTCAAGTATTTAATAGAGAGTAAGTTAACAAAATTGACTCAATTATAAAAAGTTTGAATAAAACATTACTTGTATATTTGTAGATGTCCTTATTATTCATAATTATATAATCGATGCTTAGACTTCACACAAATAAAATATGTCATATAAAAATTAATATATTCTAATGCTACTAACTTATTCTAATGAGAGTAATTCAATTAGTAGTCATCAAGTATAGTGTAAACTATAAACTATATGTAGATAATTGAATATAAGTACTACTAATGAGTTTATTATAGAGAAGAAGCAATGTAATAAATAAATGTAGCCATAACTTAAGAAGATAGTTAATTAAAATAATAAAGAAAAAGTTTGCGACCTTTCAAGTGATGGTCAAGTCAAGAGAAAAAGAAGATCAAGGAACATCAAAGTCATTCTATATTTTGTATTGTTGACTGTAATCTCATTTTTTTACTTTGGTAATCTCAAAGGTTTACCATGCATAAGCATCATCTTACTTCCTTAGATAAGTCTTTTCATAGATCAAGAGGTATTAAAGCTTTTTATTTTTAAAGAAAAGCCTCTTGATGTTTCAAACACTCTTTGATGGACATTTTAAAAGTTGTGTTGATTATAATTGAATTAAATTGAGCATTTAAATTGATAAAATCATATTTTTAAGAGGTTAAGTCGACTAATATAAGTGTTGAACTAAGGAAGGTTTTAATCGAGGTTTTGATGATAACAAAACATAAGTACTACTAGTAAGTTTTAATGTTGTCGATAAGAAGAAATATGAGAATACAATCTTACCGTATCAAAGGATTATAATAGAAAATATAATGTTTGCAATCTTCAAGATCAAGATCAAGAATAAGAAACATTAATATTATTTCACGTACTACTTATTATAAGCTATTCTTGATCATCTTTGATAATCTAATAGGCTCACTAAGGATGGTAATGGGATCAGGTCGGGCCTGGGCAGCTGAGATATAGGCCTGATCGTGGGCCTGAGTTCAACTCAACTCAACCGGATTAATTTTTTTAATTAAAAGTAATAAATGACATTGTTTTGTTTAGAAAAGTCGATCAACCCAGGCTTGTCTTTACATTCATTAAACATAATATGATAATTCATTTTTTTCATAGCATGAGTCTTTACATTCATTAAAAGGCACATATGCTTTTGATTTTAATATAAAAGTCTCTTACTATTTTAAATAATATTTAGGAAACATTTAGGGAAATATTTTAAGCATAATTGGATTAAATAAATTATTTTTGAGCATTTAAAGTTGTTAAAATCATATTTTTGAGGTGATTGGTCGACTTATATAGATTAGTGGTCAACCAATATAGGTTAAAATTATTAAATTTGATATTAATTTATTGGTCGATCAATATGCTATATCAGTTGACCAATATGTGTACCAGTTGACTAATGTTCTAACAGTTAGCATATTTAAAGCTTTTAATGTATACTAGTCGACTAATATATTATATTGGTCAACCAGTGCTTTGCATGTAGCCGTTACAATGGCTATTTCTTAGCTCCAATGGCTATATAGGGTCTTAAAACACTACAAATAGGTATTTTCTCATCAATTTTTGTATCAAGAATCTATTAAGTGCATTACACACACATTTCTAAGAATTTTTCATTTATTTTTGCATTTATTGTCTCATTTTGAGCTTGTGAGCTTTTTGTGATTATCAAATCATCCAAGTAAGCAGTTTTGAGTTATAAGCTATTTTCAGGTTTGTGATCATTATATTGGGTTTATCAAAAGTAATTTGGGGTTCTCCTTTACCTTGAAGAAATGTTGAAAAGGAGGTTTCTCTTTGGTAAAATAAAAGCTTGTATTCTTTGCCTTAAAAGAAGAACTATAGTGGAAATCCAAGACAAGTCTTCGGAGTTGATATAGGCAAAGATTGTTTTTTGAACTACTGTAAACTAGTTCATGTTTCTCTTCCTTTACTCTTTATTTTATTGATTACAAATGTAATTGAGTTCATTAACTTTTATTTATTTCATTCATTTGTGATAATTTTGAGACACTATGCTTAATTTAGTATACTTTAATTAAAATCTTAAGTTCACTCATTTCATACCCCTCATAGGTACCATTAAGGAATAACAAGTGATATTAGACTAGGTTTATCATTCAAAGTCTTAAAGGAAGAATCAAGTGATGGTGAAGAGATATCATCTAGTGAAAGGGATGAAGAAATTATTGCTCTAATCACTAGAAAAATCTAGAAATTCTTGAAGAAGAACTCCTTAAGGAAAAAAAGACTATAAAGGTGGTAAAATGGATTCAAAACTCAAATCAAATTATATGATGTACTTTAAAAGTAGGAAACCTAAACATTTGAAGTCTCATTGCCTTCTCCTTAATGAAAGCGATAAACATGAAAGAAATGAGAAGAAGGAGAATACAAACAAAGGCAAAAAGAAGGCATTCAAGGCTTCCACTTGGGATGATACAAGTGACTCCAGAAAAGAACATTTCGAAGGAGATTTAACTCATATGTGCTTCAAGGAAAAAGATGATGATGAGGTACTCTCTTAACCCTATATCATGCGATAATGATAATAATGACATCGATTTGACTTATGATGAACTTGTTGAGAGTCTTGTTTTCCAAAATTAAAGGAGTTCAAAGAATTTAAATGCATGCATGAGTGAAAATGAAAAGATAAAGAGTGAATTGCATAATATTAAAGCTTTTAAAGGAGGAGCCAAAATGGATAATCATGATTTAGATACCTTAAAGTCTAAGAATGAAGAATTGAAGAAGGAAGTTGATTCTCTTAAGGACTCATTGTCCAAGTTTACTAATGGTAGTGAGAAACTAGAAAACATGTTAGGAGCTTAAAAGAGCTCTAATAACAAGCATGGAATTGGATATAGCCATGAAAATGCTTCCAATACTAAAACGACCTTTGTTAAAGGAATGAACATAGAGCATCTACATCCAAGCACACACATAACACTTCCATTAAAACTCATGGTAAGAGCAAACTTGATGCTTTCTTGTATCATTCACAATCTAAACCAAGAACTAAACACTTTCAAGGAAAGAATAAATATAACTTTTATACAAAAACACATGAACATGCAATCATATTAGGCCTTACACCAAGCATAATTATATGAAAAATGTTGACACTCCACACTAGCATCATTACAATGAAAGAAACATGTTTCATACATACAATTATGCTAACACTTTTCATTATCCAAAGAGAGCATCCAAATCACTTACACAAAGAAGAAGTTTTCATGACTCATGTGCACGTACAAGAGCTAGGAATGTGTTGAACCAAAGGAGGTTCCAACTGATGTTTTGATGATAATAAAACATAATTACAAGTAATGTGTCTATTATTTTGGTGAAAATAAATATTTGAATAAAATGAAGCCATAAACTCAAAACGATAGTGTATGAAGTTAATAAATAAAATTTGAAGTTTATAATTGATAAAGTGCAGGTCAAAATAAGAAAAAAAAGAAGAAGATCAAGGCTCATTAAGGTCATTTTACATTTTGTATTATTATTTGTAAACTTATTTTGTTAATTTGATGATCTAAAATGCTCAAGATGTATAACCATTCATGTACTTCATTGCATAATTCTTTACATTTATTAAGAGACATTGAAGGTTTTGATTTAATATAAAGGTCTCTTAATCTTTTAAATAATCTTTTGGGAATATCTTGGGACAATACGTAGGTAAGAGTTGTTTACGGAACCAATATAAATCATTTGGTCTCTTAATCTTTCTAATAATTTTTTGGGAATATCTTAGGAGTATACGTAGATAAGAGTTGTTTACCGAACCAATATAAATCATTTGCACTCTCTCTTCCCTATTCTTTATAATTTATTGCTCAGTTGTTTGATTAATTTATATTAAGCAATTTTGTCATCCTTGTTTATATTGATTGTTATTAATTCAGTACACTGGTTAGAAAATTTATTGAATTTTACAATCACATAATTTAACCCCCGTCTTGGATGTTATTAAGGAATTACAAGTGGCATCAGAGTAGATTTATAAGGAAATCTTATAGAAAAGATTATAATGGTATATTTAGGAGCCCCATCATCATCATTAGACAAAGAGAGATAAAGCATTAGTAGACTACCTTTTTTTTATTATGATGATTATCTTTATTGGAAAACTATGATGAGATTCTTTCTAATGGCCAAAAGTATAGACTTAGGGGAAATTATTTCTAAAGGTCCGTTTATTCCTATAAAAATTATAAATAACAAAAGAAACCAAAATTAAAGGAAGAATAGGAATCGTAAGATATGATATTAGTGTCCTTAAATAGTAGGGCCATGCATATCCCATGTTATACTTTAGGAAGAAATGAATTTAATAAGGTTTATATGTATGAAACAACTTATGAAAATTTACACATATTAGAAATTACTTATGAAGTACAAATCAAGTTAAGGAGAGCAAAGTATGCATGCTAACACATCAATATGACTTGTTTTCATTGAAGTATGAAGAAAGCATTTCTAGTATGTATACTAGATTCATTGATATTATTAATGCTCTCAAAGTTCTTAGAAAGACCCATCCTAATTTTGAATTATTAAGTTGATTAGGTCACTTTTAAAGATCTGTGAAGCTAAAGTGATGGCTATATAAGAAACCAATGATTTAATAACACTAAAAATGGAGGAAATTATTAGATTTATCCTTACATAGAAAATGAGGTTCCAAGAGATATGAGAAAGATTATGCTTTCAAAGAAAAAGAACTTAGCATTTAAAGCCTCAAAAGAAGATTTAATCAAATAGGAAGAGACATCAACTAGTGAAAGTGAAGAAGAAGACATTGGCTTACTCACTAAAAAATTAAAGAAGTTCTTGAAGAAGAAATTCTTAAAAAGAAAGGACTTTAAGGAAGGTAAAAATGATTTAAAATAGAAATCCTCTAATATTACTTGCTTTGAATGTAAAAACATGGCCATATAAAGTCACAATGTCCTCAACTGAAAGATAATGAGAATTATAAGAGAAAATATAAAAAGGACAAGAAGGATAAGAAGAAAGAACTAAAAGCATCAACTTAGGATGACATAAGTGTATTCGAAAGGGAGCATTTGGACGAAGAGATAGTTCATATGTGCTTTACTAATATGAAAAATGATAAGGTAACATCCAACCCTAATTCTTGTAATGATAGTGATGTTGATTTGACTTATGATGTGTTGGTAAAAAGTTTAAAAATCATAAGTAAGAAAAGGAATAAATTGTCTTCCAAACTCAAGGAAATTTAAAGAAGAGATGGATGCATGTATGAGTGAGAATCAAAAGATGAAAGTGAATTACATAGCCTTAAAGCATAAAAATTGTGATTATTGATGACAATCATGATTTAAATGCATTAAGGTGTGAGAATGAAACATTGAAAAAGGATATTAATGCTCTAAATTTACAAAGGGAAGTGAGAAACGTGAAAACATTTTAGGAGCTTAAAAGAGTTCTAATGATAGGCATGGATTTATATATAAATATGAAAGTGTTCCCTGTACTAAACTACTTTTGTTAAAGGAAAACATTTGCAAAGTGAAGAACCATTGCCTAAAATGATAAATAAGTATGGAGCATCCACATCCAAACATACATATGCTCATGATACATTCACCAAGTCCCAACCTAAGACCAAACATCCTAGTTTCATATATAGCGCAAAAATTAGGCATAGAGTTTAATACTATCAAAGGAAAAATAGGCATAATTTTTATGGTAACATGCAAACCCACTCACACCTCTATAGAAGCTACATCACACGTTCATTCATAATAAGCATCATACATATAATCATGGTAGGACTTTTCACCATCTTAGGAGACCAGTCAATATATTTAATGTCTAAAGAAAACTTCCTCATTATACATACTAACATAGAATTCCAAGAAATGCATTTATGCATCATCATTACTCATATAATATGGTATGTCACTTTTATGGCAAGTTTGGACATATTGATAGAATTTTATCAAACAAAGAATGTTAAGCAAACCTTTGAAAGTGTAGGTTGCAAAGAAGAAGGAAAGAAACAATCAAGGAACTAATCTTATTTAGGTTTCTAAAACACATTGATCAGATTATTTGAAGGAGCAAATATTAAGAAGTAGAGATAAAAATTATTAAATTGAACATTCTTTTTAAACTTCATCTTTTATTTTGATGGATATAATATTCTTGCCTTTAATAAAGTCTTGAAGATATTTTTATAGGATATGGATAATTTAACTCCTAAAATTAACCATGAAGACTATTCAGATTGTTAAACCAAGTGCGAAGGATGAGATCTCAATAATGGAATGAGAATTCAATAAAAATCTTCATTAAAATCTCTCATATGCAATGTTCAACATGAGGTAATTATATTAGTTCATAATTTAGAAATATGTGATTACTTGCATTAATGTGTCAATTTGAGTATAAATCCTTAGTAATGATTATTTGGATTTGAATTATGAATAAATTTATTTTAAAGCGTAGACCTTATAATTAAAGAATATAAGCAAAATAAGTTTAATGAGATAGAATTTACATCAATTTGACGATTATTTCTCTAAACTTTTGACTGAGGATAAATCTTGCTTAATTAGATGAAAATTAGTTTTTGCTAATAGTTACCTTTATAAAGCCATTTATGTGATCAAATTCTTTTTTAATTGATATTTAGTTGGTTGATATGTGTTTTAATATTTTGTTGAAGTTTTGATACTTAAATTTGAGTTTTAAAGATAGTTATTTAAGCTATCTAATTAACTGGTCAATCATTATCTTTGTTTGGTCAATCCATATCTTTAAAATTTACTTCTTTTTACTTTCCAGCGCGTTTGTTGATTTTCTAGTTGCTTATCTAGTAACCTAAACAGTCCTTTATGTGCTTTAATGGTTGAATAATGTACCAGTATCTGATTTCATTTCTAACAAGTTTATTCTTTATCTGGTCGAAAATATGGTCGTCTAATTACTCATACTAGTTGACCAATATGTTACTAATATCCCCTTATCTAGGAAACTTTTCTTTCCAGTGAGTTTGTAAATATAATGGATGCATATACTAGTCGACCATACCAGTCATTGGTTAACTAATGTAGCTCTATGGTCGACCAACGTAGCAAGTTTAAAGAAAAATTTTAGCTTTCTCCTTGTATGTTCAAAACTGTTCTATATACCTTATTCAAGACAAACTTTGGTCAACTAGTATAGCCTTGTGGGCAACCAGTCTTCACGATCTAAATGCTTTCTCCTCTTTTTTTTTCCCTATTTTTCATCTTTTATTTTTATATCTTCAAAAAAAACCCTATACAATTCTCTCTTTTCCTTGAAAAACCTAAACCCCAATTTCATAAAAATCTCATTAAAATTGCATGAAATTGAAAATTTGTTTTTTTTTTAATTTCAAATTTCAGGTTTGCCAATCTTGTCTTAATTAAAATCTAAAGTCAATGCCTTCATAGATAAATTTTTTAAGGAGTTAACGTTGTTTCCTTTTTAATTATATCTATAAACCATTAATTTTGTTAAAACTTGCCCTTGTGCTTTAATTGAAAACTTCAACTTAGGCATCATATCGAAATTAAGGAATTTTTAAATTAGACACAATTAGGGATGTATTTATGAAAATTGATCTTTTTTTTACTCTTTAAATATTCAATAGTGGTATGTATTAAGAGAGTTTGGTAATCTTGATCAAATTCATCTTTTTAACTGAGTTAGCTTGATAGATGATACTTTAGATTGTGCATTTTTGGATTTCTTTTTGATGATTCCAAAGAGGTTTGGTGATATTAGGTTTAGGGGAAGTGATAACATATAAGGGAGTGATGAAATTTAAAGGGAGTTATTATTCTGTCATTTTTGTACCCTTGTATTTTATATGATATGCTTGAGTAAATTTATGTTACCTTTATGTATGAATATTTCCTTTATTTTGATTATCTCTTTTGTTATTAATATTGAATTATGCTATTCATATTGAATGATGTTGTATGCATGAATTAAGGGGTGAGCTAATCACTATCTTGAATTATATTTTGCGTGTGTAATTCTATCTTGTTCTCTAATATTACAAATACTTTTCATCATAAAAAAGGGGAAGATTGTTCAACCAAGGGAGGTTCCAATTGATGTTTTGATGATAACAAAACATAATTATTACTAATATGATTATTATTTTGATGAAAAGCAATATTAGAACAAAATGAAGTCATAAACTCGCGAAGATATTGTATGAAGTTGATAAAAAATGTTAAAGTTTGCAACCAATGAAATGAAGATCAAAATATAAAAGAATGGAAGAAGATCGAGGCTCATCAAGGTCATTTCACAAATTGTATTATTTGTAAGCTCACTTGTTAATTTGATGATCCAAAACACTTACCATGCATAATCATTCATCTTATTTCATTGTATGAGTCTTTCCATTCATTAAGAGGCATTTAAACTTTTGATTTTAATATAAAAGCCTTTTAATCTTTCAAATAATATTTGGGAAATATATTGGGAGTGGATGTAGGGAAGGGTTGTTTGTCGAATCACCATAAATCAGTTTACAATCTCTTTTCCCTATCCTCTTTAATTTATTACTCAATTCTTTGATAAATTTATATTAACAAATTTCTCATCTTTATTTATATTAATTGTTATTAATTAAGTATATTGGTTAGAAAATTTGTTGAATTTTATAAATACCTAATTCACTGCTCTCTTGGGTGAAACTAGGGACTAACACAATGTATACATGCACCAAAGAAATAATGATCATCATCATACGAGCAAATCATATAACGTGGTATGCTACTTTTGTGGTAAATATGGACACATTTTTCTAAAAAAAATGGATACATTGATAAATTCTATTTTTTTTAAAAAGGACAATGAGTAAACCTTCAAAAAAGTGGTTTGAGAAGAAGAAAGAGACTAACAGCTAATGACCCAAGCTCATTTAGGTATTTAAAACATTACATGAATTGTTTTGTAGTTCTCTAAGAAGAAAAGGAACACATGGTATATTGGTAATGAATGCTCAAGATACATGAACGATGATGCATCCTAATTTTCAACTTTTAGAGACAAAGATGGAGGATTTGTCACCTTTGGAGATAATACTAAGGGTAAGATAATTGGCATTGACATAATTAGTATGAAAGATCAAATAATTATTGATAATGTACTCTTATTGGCATAACTTGTTAAATGTGAGTCAATTATGTGATAAAGGCTACAAAGTATGCTTTAAAGGGAGATCATGCATTATATCTAGAATAGTTTACAATAGCATTGCATTTTTTGGGGGAAAGAAAGGAAACATATATGCAAATGATCTTGATGATTTCTCTAACCAAGATAAGAAGTCTCTAATGTTTATTAGCGAAGATGCATATATTTGACATAGAAGATGTAACATCCCATCACTGATGGGAAGGGTAGAATAGTAATTTTGAGTGGTCCATGGGCGTTTAGAAATGTCTTTACATGTTCATGCATAATCTAGCATCCGCATACATGTGAATAGTACATTTTGCACATGAAAATGACTGTACATGCATTTATGACATTTCCCGGTATTTTTGTTAATAAAGGTGATTGTTATGAAAAATGTGATTTGAGTGCTTGAAAATTTAGTTG
>JAOTAY010000006.1:4447335-4463893 GCA_025629805.1 Erythroxylum baracoense
AAATTTGCAATTATTTTTCAGGACTCAGAAGAATACCCCGTTAGGCAACGGGAGTATACCTATTGCATGCAAGTGAGAGATAGAGGTCGGGATCAGTTCGCGTCTGCATTGTATTTCTTTATTTTATACTGAATTGTATATTCTGCAAATTTTTGTATCATTTGTAATTGAATATTACGGTATGTAATAATTTTTGGAATTGGAAATGTTTTATATTTGTAATGGGCCCAAATGGCTATTGAAAATTCTGTTGATTGTATTGCTATGTTTGAAAAATTTTGCGAATAGAGTGGGTCCGATTTGGTTATCAATTTTCGCACCTTATGTCGTGGTTTTAAAAAAAAATTTGTACTGAAATTTGAATGATCGAGTGCTATAATATACCACCCTCGCGGGGCACGAACTCTGATATCACCATCGATGTCGGGTTCGGGCCTTGCGGGAGTGGGGTGTTACCGAAGACTTGGAAATGTAATCATAGAACTCATCTCCAACATAAACTCCAGATAACTTATTAATGGGATCCCAAAGGTCAAATTTAAGAAAGACAAGATATTTAGAGCTTGTTAAATGGGAAAATAAACCAAAAGCTCATTTAAAAGTAAAAAATTTGTAACTTCCACTAGAATTTTACAGTTACTTTATATGAATTTATTTAGACCAATTAGGGTTACCAATTTAGCAATCAAAGATGTATGCTATGGGGCATTTTTTAAAATTTGTAGAAGGGTATAAAATAAAAAAGAACTTTCTATTGCTTCTATTAGGAGTGGCTATAGTAGGGAATTTGAAAATGAAAATGAAACTTTTTGTGAGGATAATGACATTTTTCACGATTTCTCTTTACTAAGAACCCTTTAACTAGATTAAAATTGTTGAAAAAAGTTTGTCTCTCTCACTCTTCACGCATTTTCTTTGCCTACTCTCTTTCGAATAGACCCTTTTACCCTTATTTTCCCCCTTTCTGGAAACTTCCCGCCCATCTTGAAAGCAGGTGCCTCTCTTGATTGCCTTTGTCCACCATTTAGCTATGGTTCTCCACCCATAGACGGCCTATCTAAAGCCGTGAATAGGACTAAAGACTGTAGAAAAGCTTCTAGTCTATCCATGGAAGACTACCCTATCCTCTCACGTGAGAATGTCCACAATGGTAAGGCTAGAACAGGGGCGAGATCTCCAACTCCTTCTAAACAGATGAACACTCCTCTACCGGCCAACAACGCTTAGACAACAAACACAACTTTCAACCAAAGTGAGTTCAACTGACACATTATCCGGACGTCATTAAGGATGGAGTGATTTGTACTCCAATCGAGCTCCTAAAAGCAGGTGAGAAAGCATGGTCTACGATATTGGTGGGATTATTTTGGAACAAACGACCAATATTCCTAGTGATTCACATTTGGGCAACTTCCAGATAGGGAAAGAAGGGATTGGAGAAAAGCTTGCTTATGGACAATGGTACCATACTTTTTAAATTTGCAAATGATAGTAATATGAATGAGATTATTGAGTTAGGTCTGTGGCATATGGGAGGACAACCTATGTTCCTATGAAAATGGACACTAGGTATTGAATTTAATCGTGATTATATTGAGGCTTTTTCTTTGTGGGTTCAATTTTGTAATCTGCCGTTGGAGTTATGGACAGTGGCAGAACTGAGTTATCTAGCTTGGGTAAAATTAAGGTCTCTAACTGAATTACTTAGGTTAAATCTTATAAAATTGCATTATCGATTTATGAGTCCCTCCATTAGGTTTGACCCTAATATAGAAGATTTATGTCATCTTATCTCTAGGGTTGCAATGAACTCCTTCTAATTACTATAGATTTATTTACACTAGGATTTCTCAATTTTTATGTATAAAATCATATTATGATATAATATTCTTGGGTTATTAGAACATAAATGAAACATGTAATCATATCACAATATATCAAACAACCAATTGCATTAATAAAATAATCAAATCATATCAAAGTATTAACATAAGGTTCATTTAACCTAAATACTAACTAAACATTTAGTTACATATTATCGAACATGAAATCAAACATAAATTGAAAGAAAAACGAATAAAAAACAATGGAATCATAATTCAAAATCTCTCTAATTGTCTTTTATCAAATGTTATTATGATGTAGAGGCTTGATCTTATATTTTGATGGATCTTTCAATGAAATCTTCGTGATTTCCACTTCTTAGGACCAAAATAGCAGTTAAAGAATAAGTGCCACTTTTGGAAATCACCTCCCAACGTCTCCTCCTTCATTAGTCGTTGAAAAAGTCTTTTTATATTAAAAACTAGGTTTCTAGGACTTAGACAGAGTGGTACACCGTCATTTATCAGATCATATATGTCCAAAAATGCCTGAAATCATGAAAATGCACGGTCGTGCACTTCCAAATTGTTAATTCTCTGTTTTATATCGCGTTTTCATTTAAATTCTTCTCCTTTAAGTCCTTGAAGGCAATTATATTCTGTAAACACTCTTGAAACAAATTAAGTACCAAATATATACCAAAGTATAAAATATCAATCATGAATAAATTAAATATGACATAAAATTATGATCAATTATGCATCTATTAGACATCATATACAAAATAGAAACTTACATTAGAGTTCATAACTATCTCTAAACCTATGAGTGAGGATAAATTTTGTTCAATTAGAAGAGAATTATTGATGAATAATGGAAATTATCTTGGATAAATGAGTTTTCAACATTGTTTCTTGCGTGTGATCTGAGTTTGGTTGACCAATTACGCAGATTAATCGACCAACATTCTTAAACAACAATGTTAATTTTTTCCTAAGAGTTTGTTTCTTCTTTGGTTGTATAATTAGCTAACCAAATACATTAGTTGAACAATATTACTCATTGGTAGACCAATTCTTTTGAATATGAAATATCCTTACTTTTCTAAGAGTTTTTAGCAAGTTTGGTTGCACATTCTAATTAACCAAACTCAGTGGTTGATCAATGTAAACAACTAGTTAACCAATATCTATAACAAGTGGACAATCTAAGTGGTTTCCGAATTCTTGAGAGTTTGTAGACTTGTTGATTGCCATCTTCGATGGACCAATAAATTATATAGGTTAACCAATATATGTTACTGGTCGACCAATATACATGTTCTTGAAAACATAGATAACTCCTTTCTTCTTTACCTCTCCCATGTTCCAGAAATCCCACCCTTTCTTTACACAATCGACCCCAACAATACCATTTCCCACTTCACCAATATCTTTGACCTTCATCTCTAGTGGACAACTCCTCTCTCTATAGCAACTTCACAACATCATTGTCAACATCAGATGTTCCCCTATAGTGTGAACCTCCTTAAGCACTCTCTCTGCTTCTTATATTCAAGAACATTCTTCGACTTATAAAAACTACCTTATATTCTGAAATGCCTGTCAATTGGCCTCAATTTACTTACTCCTACATTGCTGATAGTAAACCCCAACACTCACCCATTTCGGAATTTCCCAATTTTGATTTTTTTGTTCCATTGATGATTCCATTAGCAGCTTATCTTAATTGTAAACATGTTTGTGGATGTTTATGTATCCAGTTTCATGTATTACACTTTTAATTACACCAATTTAGCGTTTAGGGAAAATTAGGGTTTGATAATTTGTAATTGCCTCTTTTCCTATATTTCTTGTTAATTTTTTTAAATTAGAGGATTCCTAGTTCAATTTATAACTAATTTAAGCTTTATTGAATTTCACTTGATTTGAATTATAGTTAATTTTGCTCGAATTGTAACTTGTAGTAATTATGCCTAAGTTAAAATTGGGAGTTCACTTATTATGCATTATTTTTCAAAATTAAAGGTTTTTAACTAAATTACTAATTAGTTTAAGCTCTTTTGATTGTGAATTACCCTATATTATGTTTAAATTTATCCCAAATCATATTTTTTTGATTGTCTTCCCTAAATGATAATTTGAGATTTCTTATTTATGAATTAATTCTCAAAATTATTGGTTTGTTCATTCATTTGAACTTTGTTTTAAAGTATTTCCACTACTAATTACTTATAATTGCAACTATTTTTTATATGATTCATCTTTTGATTATGTGCCTCTTTTCTTTTTCTATATCATGCATGTTAATTTTCTATTTAAACTTTGTGGACTCGAGATTATAATGATGCTATCTTTTCTACGTTATAGGCAAAATTTCAAATATAGTCTTTATTCTCCTCTCGCACTTTTCCCTTTTTCTTTAATCTTTTATTAAAACTTATAGAAAAACTAAAGGGAACCTTAATCCTACACGTAGGATTGTCACACAAGGTCGAGTTACCCACACACCCTTTATAACTCCTAGATTTCGAGCATGATCTTTAACCCCTCCTTGTTCCTTACCTCCTAATGAGAATGAATACTGTGATACTACTTCTCCTCAATTCCAAGATTATGCTTTATGGCAACTATTTGAAATTTATGTTGTTTCCCCTACTAGTTTAGACCAATCTAAGGATTATGGTCTTATTCCATATTTCATTAATTAAGTGTAGGAATCCCTTCTTGTTAAGACTTATAGGATTAGTCCGACCAATGTTTAATTATTTTACACCAATCTTCGTCCTAAGTTGATTCATGATGACACTCATATTTTCTCTAAAGTTAATGGTGTTGACATTAACCTTACTTCTAATCTCATGTATGAGATCTAGGCATTTATATTCCTAAATGTCCTTCGTGTTATAGTTTTAATACCAAATACACCATTCAGCCTTATTATGTCCCTGATAGAGTCAAAATTATTTCTAGGTTGGGCCCCAATACAAAGGTCCATAAAAACCTTAATGATTTAGATGGCCTCAATGCTATCCTTCATTCCCATCATCTCTTTATCAAGTATAATTTTGTCTCTGTTAGTAGTCACTTTACCTTTCTAGCTCGCGATGATCTTTGGTTCCTTTATACTATTTTGTTAGAAAAACATATTCATCTTATTTATTTTCTTTTGCTCAATATGATTTATTTCCATCAAACTAAAAAGAAGAAACAAAACATTCCATATGCCCTTATCCTTAGCCTCATTTTTTAACACTTCTTTATGCCTCCTATTGGAGATGAGATCGACTTTAATTTCTTCTTTAACTCTGTTACTCTTCATTGGATGGGATATCAATTCTTTGATAGAAAAATGACTAGACCACATAATCAACAACATCTTCAACCTCAACATCCATCTTTAGTTTAAGGGGCTCCACCATATGATGGTCCTGACGAGCCCCTCTTAAGCCATACTATTGAGTCACCTGCAGATGATGAGGCCACCAGCTCTTGACTATATCATTGCTCCACTAAATGCTCATCTTACGATCAATGAGTATCATCTTGGAGAGCTTGATTCTTTTAAAGACATCATAATGGATCTCCGTGATGACTTGTACAATTTGATTGAGTTTTGCTTTCCCCTCTAACTAGTTGTCTCTTTTTTATGTTTCCAAAAAGACGGAGAAATTTTTTATGATATTAGAAGGAAATACTATAATTCAGGCAGAGTATATGCAGTTTTATATATATTTGACACTATATACTTTTGTTAAATCTTTCTCTTAGTATTAAATTTTGAATATGATATAGATTTATCTATGAATTAAAAGGGAGCTAATTATTATCTTGATATGAGTTGTAATTTGTCTGACTAAATTCTCATAATACTTTTAATATCACAAATGTTTTGTCATCATAAAAAAGGGGGAGATTGTTGAACCAAGGGAGATTCTAATCGAGGTTTTGATGATAACAAGACATAAGTATTACTAACGAGTTTTAATGTTGTTAATAAAAAGCAATATGAGAACATAATCTTATTGCATCAAAGGATTATGATAGAAAAGATGATTTTTTCCATATTCAAGATCAAGATCAAGTCAAGAAAAAGATTGCCATAAGATTATTTCATGTATTACTTATTATAAGCTCGCTTACCGTGCATAAACATTTAATTTATTTTATAGCATGAGTCTTTACATCCATTAAGAGACATTGAAGCTTTTGATTTTAATATAAAAAGCCTCTTAATCTTCAAATTATCATTGGTGAACATTTTAGTAACTGTCTAAATCATACTTGGATTAAATAAATTAGTGTTGAACATTTAAAGTTGTGAAAATCATGTTTTTGGTGTGATTGGTCAACCTATATGAGTTAGTGGTCGACCAATACAGGTTAAAGTTATTAAATTTGATGTAACATAAGTTTGCTGTAACATTAGTCTATATTAGGTGACTGTATTGGTCAACCAATGTTCTAATGGTTAGCATATCTAAAGCTTTTAATGAATACTATTAAACTAATATGCTATAATGGTTAACTAGTGCTTCATATATAACCATTGCAATAACTATTTTTGGGTTCCAACAACTGTATAGGGTCCCAAAATATTATAAATAGGTGTTTTTTCATTAGTTTTTATATCAAGAAGTTTTTAAGTGTCTTATACACATATTTCTAATTATTTTTTAATCATTTGAGCATTCTTTATCTCATTTTGGGTGTTAACCTTTTTGTGATTATCAAAGCATCCAAATGAGGAATTTTGAGTTAAAAGTTATTTTTAGGTTTGTGATCATTATATTGAGTTTATCAAAAGTGATTTGGAGTTCCTCTTTATTTTAAAGAAATATTGAAAATAGGGTTCCTCTTTGCCAAAATAAAAGATTGTATAAAGGGTATTCTTCGCCTTAAAAGAAGAACTATATTGAAAATCTAAGACAAGTCTCAGGAGTGGGTGTAAGCAAGGATTGTTTATAGAACTACTATAAATCATTTTACATTTCTCTTCCATTACTCCTTATTTTATTGTTTAAAAATGTAATTTAACTAACTTACTTTTATTTCTTTCTTGCATTTTTGATAATTTGGAGACACTATTCTTAAGTTAGTTTACTTTAAATAAAATCTTCAATTTAACCAATTCACCTCCCCTCTTAGGTGCCATTAGAGAATAATAATAGGTTAGTGATCGATCAATGCAAGTTAAATGTGCAACATATAAGTTTATTGATCATCTAATGTGGTGATATAGTCGATCAATTTCCCTCTAAGGGGCATATCTAATAATTAACCAATGTGTAACGACTAGTGAGAATTATGCATTAAATGCATCTTAGTTGCCCAATATTGACCTAGTGGTCGACTAGTATGTTAGAACTAGTTATTATAATGGCTAATTTTTTGCTCCAAGCCTCCAACTATTAGTAGAGATCTCAAAAGCCTATAAATACATGTTTTCTTGTTAGTTATTGCATAGAAATGTATTTGGATGTCTATCAAGTACTTGAGCATTCATTATATCATATTTGAGCTAATCACCCTCTTTAGAATTGTCAAAGTGATAAAGTGAGATCTTTTAAATTGTAAAATTTTATTGAGGTGTTGTATATTATACTTGGAGGTCTTCCAAATGGAATAGAGGATCCTCTTCACTGTGAAGGAAGACTATAAGAGGGTTTCTCTTTGCTGAGAAAAGATTGTACAAAGGTTTTTCTTTTCCTTTAAAGAAGAATTATAGTGAAATTCCAAGAAGAATCTCAAGAGTGGATACAGAGAAAGATTGTTTACTGAACGACTATAAATTGATTTATATTTCTCTTCCCTTACTCTTTTTATAATATTGCTTAAGTGTATTATCGAATTTTGTTATTTTTATATAGTATTTTTATCCTTTATAATTTGTGCTCGTTAACACACTAAATTACTAAATATTTTATTTAAAATTTATTAACAACCAATTCACCCCTTTATTGAGTACCGTTAGGGACTAACAAGTGGTATCAGAGCAAGTCTACTAGGTTAGCATTTCAATCGAAATCCTATAGTAAAGACTATAATATAAAGTATAGGAGCATCGTTATCATTATTTAATAAAGAGGGACAAAACATTTGTAGATCTCCCTTCTTTAATGGAAATGACTATCACCATTAGAAAACAAGGATGGAAATTTTCTTAATACATAAAAGTATGGAAATATGGGAAATAGTTTCAAATGGTCCCTTTATATACACAATAAAAAGGTTCCTAAATTAAATGAAGAATGAGAACGTCATCATAAGAGAATAATTTTTTTAAATAGTATGGCCATACATATCTTATTTTATGTATTAGGAAAAATAAATTTAATATAGTCTCTAAGTGTGAAGCAACTTATAAAATTTTTCATACATTAGAAATTACACATGAGGGCACAAATCAAGTTAAGAAGAATAAAGTAAACATATTAACGCACCAATATGAAATGTTTTAAATGAAGCATGATCAAAGTATATTTAGCATGTATATAAGGTTTATTGATATTATTAATACTCTTAAAAGTCTTGGAAAGACTTATAATAATGTTAAAATGGTAAGAAAGTTTCTTAGGCCACTTTTAAGGACACGAGAAGCTAAGTAACGACTATATAAGAAGTCAAGGATTTGACAACACTGCCACTAGAGGAGTTAACTGGATCTTTTCTCACATATGAAAAGAGACTTCAAGAGATACAAGAAGAAATGAATTTTGTGAAGAAAAAGAACTTAGCATTCAAAGTCTTAAGAGAGGAATCAAATGAAGAAATAGCAATAAGTACAAGTGATGATGAAGACCTCACCATTATCATTAATAAATTTAAAAAGTTTTTAAAGAGAGAGAATTTCTCCAAAACAAAGAACTTCAAAGTTGGTAACAATGATTCAAAATATAAATTCTGTAACATTATTTTCTTTGAAAGTAGAAACCTACGTACGTTAAGTCATAATATCCTCTACTCAAAGATAGTTACAAGTATACAAGAAATAATAAGTAAGGGAAGTAGGAAAAAGAAGAATAAGAAGAAATCATTTAAAGCCTCAATTTGGGATAATTGAATCAAAAAATGAGCATTGAAAAGGAGAGATAGCTAAGATGTACTTTACTATTAAAGAAGATGATAAGGAAACATCCAACTCTAATTTATATGGAAGTGATAGTAATTTTAGATACGATAAACTAATCAAAAGTTTAGAAATCATAAGAGCCTGAACCTATCCCAAAATTATTTTAAAATCTGAGCTTAGCCTAAATTTTGATTGTGTTTAGGATGATTGGCTCGAGCCCAGGCCAGATTGGAATTCAAACAGCCCAAGGCCCAATGAGGCCTAAGCAACTTAGACTATACTTAGGACCAATTAAGCTTTAATTAAACCTTATTGGATCTAGTCAAGCCAAATTGAGTTGGATTAGGCCTAAAAGCCCAACCTTTATAAAGAAATATTAAATGTTCCAAAGCCCATTTAGGTTAGGTCAAAACTAAAAGTCTAATCTTTTTAGAAAAATATTAAATGTTCCAAAGCCTAATTAGGGTAAGTTAAGCCCAAAAGACCAACTCTTACGAAATTTTTGTAATTTATAGACTTAAATACTTTATTTATAAAATTACTTCCCTCTTTGTCTTACCACTTTAAATATGGGAGTTGGTTCTTTGGCTTTTCACTTTTAATATGGGAATTGATTGGAAGAAAATAACTTTATAAATAAAGCATTTAGGTCATTGCCTTAATCACAAATCTCTGAACGGATTGGATTTTTTAGCTTAAATTTTCCTAATTGATCTTTAGGCCTCTTGTCCTAATTGTGTTGACTGACATCATTTGGCATCAATACCACCATCAAATGAAGTAATTGAGATAGAGAAAAATAGAAGAATCACTTTACTTTTAAGATGGGTTTTAGAATTTAATATTATATAGGCTTCACTTATCTAAAGTTCCCTTCTCTAGGATCCCCAAGGAAGAGGACCAAATTATCCTTTATAAGCCACTTGACGCACAATTTTTCTGGTTAGAATGTTAAAACTATAATCATAGTTTAGTTACTACCTTTTTAAATTAAACCATTTTCCTTTATAACATGGTGGTAATAGGTAATAAGAATAAATTGTTATTTTTATCTACGAGTAATATAACATCATGTTACTTATATGAAACGACTATATCCATATAAACTATATTCATAAAATAATGAAATATAAGACAATGACAATTGTAACTAAGACTTTAATTTTTCAACGACCAGAATGTAGACAAAGTTTATGTATATAAGCCAAATTGAACATTACAAAATTAATAAATCCACTTTCATTTACATTTATTTGCATGTTTTAATCTATAGTTTGTTTCCAAAGGCTGGAACAAGTCATTTAAAGTGTTGAAATTATTAGACATCACTTGCTTACATATGTGCTTGCAAATTCTGTTGACTCCTTCCACCGCAAGTGATATGTCATATACACGTTGTGAGTTGCAAAAGTTTCTATTATCAGGCGGGACCCTAAACCTCATATGTAACGAAACCATGACAGGGAGGATTTTCCTACTTTACCCTCCCCTGGAACTGCATATAAGCCCCCCTCCTCCAATTTCTCCACCTATTACAGCTCAAACAACTTCATCCTCAACCAATCCTTCCCCAACTTCATCTTTAACTATCCTTACTATAGAGAGGAAAACTTGGAGGCAAGTTGTTGGAGGCTCTTCTAATCTTTCACTACTTTTTTGTCCTCTTAAAACTGAAGATGGCCGAACTATTATTGCACTAGATCTGGAAATTCTCTAGGAAGGTGCTAAATCATAGGAGAACTCCCTCATTAGTTTCTTATGGGACAAAAGGCCTACATTTCCTATCATTCGAAAATGGGCAATATTAGTATGAAGAAAACAAAGGATTTATTGAAGCTTTAATAGCAGAAGATAAATACATCATTTTCACTTTTTCTTCCAAAGCTCAAGCACTCAAGATCATTGAAGAAGGGCTATGGCATGTCTCTAACTTTCCTCTTTTCCTACAGCTTTGACAGCCTGGTTTCCAAATTGAGTCAAACAAACACAGTATTATTCCACTGTGGGTGAATCTATACAATGTGCCCCTTGAATATTAGACAACAAAAGGGTTTAGTATGATTGCAAGTTTCTTAGGCAAACCTCTACGTTTGGATGATAATATAGCTAAAAGGAAGAGGTTAGGATATGCTAGAATTTGCATCAATAAGGAGCTCTCCAAAGACTTATCTAAAACCATCCTAATTATTGATAATTGATGGAGCTCCATATAAAGATAATGTGATAGTTCAATACCAATGGAAGCCCTCCCTTATCTCCCAAGGTAAAAGATGGATTCCTACAGGTAAGACTTTTGAAAGGGGTGACTGTGAGAAACTACTGGGAGAAAGGAAAGTCGATCAAAGTCTTGGAACTAGCATTGTGTTTGAGGAACCAGCCCCTAAAGTTGATCAAGGGCTTGGCACTAGCATTGTGGTAGAGGAACCAACTCCTTGTCCTACCACAATTGAAGATCATAAAATTATTGATTTCATTGCTTCTGGGAAAGTAGTCATTGTTGAAGAGTTGCCAGATAATCCTAATGACCATATAAATATTCTTGATCAGCCTATTACAAATCCTACACTCTCTAACGAGAATAGGGAGGATGATCCCTTTATTAGGGAATTTTTGACTATTACCAAAAAGACACTCAATATTAGTAAAGCTAAAGGCCCTAAAAATAAAACTATTTGATTTATGAAAGTCAATGCATGGATTTTAAAGGGGATTAACTACCCTAAAAAGCTCTCAGCTTTAAGGGATTTTGTCTACAGTTCAAATCTATGCATCTTTGCTCTTTTGGAAAGCAAAATTAGACTCGATAAGCTTAAAATATTGAATAAACTGGGCTCCAGATGGAAATTTATCTCTAACCATCAAGCCCATAGGTATAGGAGAATCATTATTGGATATGATCCTACTTTTGTCGATGTTGAAGTTTTTGAAGTTAAGCTGCAAGTAATTCACCTCAAATGGAAACTTATCCAAGAAAAGGTAAATTTTTTCTCCTCATTCATATATGGTGCTAATCATGCTTTTCAAAGAAAGCTCTTATAAGAAAGCTTGCTAGCTTTTCAAAAGAAAGTGAATGAACCTTGGCTACTATGTGGGGACTTTAATTCTACCTTATTTAAAACTGAATCTGATGGGCACTATAGCTTAAGAAACTTCTCCCCTGACTTTTTTCATTTTATAGGTAAATTGGGTGTTTTTGATTTAAAATACCAGGAGCATTTCTACACTTAAAGCAATAAGCAGTTTAGAAGATGGACATTAAGGAAGAAATTGGATCGTACCTTGGTAAATCAGGATTGGTTAACCAAATTTCCTGATAGTGTGTTTACATTTCTAGATCCTCTATTTTTAGACCACTCACCAATGCAGGTTGGGAACCTCTTCCAGATTTAGGAAAGAAGAGGTCCTTTTAGATTTAATAATTTTCTAGTTGAGTATGATGGACTTTTTGAGGCTTTATAGAGGGGATTGGAGTTTTCAGTTGAGCAAACTCGTTAATTTATATGTGTCCATAAGTTTAAGTCTATTAAAGTTAAGATGAAAAATCTTATGAATAGAAGAGCTTCCTCTACACAAATAGTTGTTGCTAAAGCTAAAGATGAACTAGTCGTCATTCAAGGTAAACTTGCCAATGATCCTACCAATTCTCTCTTATTGGATATTGACAAGGCCCTTTTAAGAAACTACTAATAGCCTCTTGGAATAAATGGCTAAAGCCAATTAGACCAAAGGAGGTGAAAGGTGCACCAAATTCTTCTTTATCTCTATTTTGCCTAGGAAAAACTTAACTAGAATATACTCTCTTAAATATTTTGATGGTAGTGAGATTTGACAACAAAGGGATCTCTTGTATAATGATAAGAGATACTTTAAAGGCTTTTATGGCTATTCTTGTAAACCAGTAACTTCTACTCCCCTTTGTTGTTTCATTAAAAAAGGAATCTGTAAGGAACAAACTGTTTTTCTCTCTAAGCCTATGGAAGGGAAAGAGATAGAAGAGGTGGTCATTTAAATGAGCCCTAATAAATCCCCAGGAACTGATGCCTTTAATGGTTACTTCTTTTAAAATGCTTGGAAGGAAATTGGCTCTATGATGAAGAGGGCAGTTTTAGAATTTTTCTTTACAGGGTTGTTATTAAAGGAAATCAACAAAACTTATATCTATTTAATTCCAATGTCCTCTTGCCTCTCATCCCTTAAAGATTTCAAACCTATTGCAAGCTCCAACTTCTTATATAAGGTAATTTCTAAAATTTTGGCTAACAGGTTAAAGACTATCTAGGATTCCCTAACCTCTGATTACTAGAGTGCCTTTATTCAAGGAAGAATGATTGGGGATAATGTCTCTATTGTTCGAGAACTGATGAAAGGGTACCAAAGGAAGAATGACTCTCCTAATTGTATCATAAAAGTAGATTTCAAAAAGGCTTTTGACTGTATTGAATGAAGCTTTATACTTTAGACTTTGGAGACTTTGGGATTTCTTAATATGTTTTTCAGATGGGTTAAGGACTATATTACTTCTCCATCTTACTTGATTTTTATTAATGGTATGGCTACTGGTATCTTCAAGGGCTCTAGAGGACTAAGACAAAGGGATCCCCTTGCATAGAGGTGCTAAGCCAATTGTTTCTTCATAAAGTTGGAAGCAATGATTACTTCAAATTTCATAACAGATGAAAGAGAGTAAGGTTTATTAATCTATGACTTGCGGATGATATTTTACTTTTCTCCAAGGACCATAGCAAATCTATTAAACTACTTATATCGACATTGTTTGCATTTAGAGATCTTTCAGGTTTTGAGGTAAACTTTAGTAAGAGCCATTTTATTTTTGGCTGCTAGTGCTAATATGATGGAGGATAGAATCTCCCAAATCACTGGTATAAATAGGAAACCTTCTCCTTTGACTTATTTGGGGCTGCCCATTGCTACCAAAAGGATAAAATTCTCCAAATGCTATCCCTTAATTGAGAAAATACAGAGAAGATTGGGCTTATGGACAAATAAAGTGCTCTTATTTAGAGGGCGATTGCAACTCATCAAATCCATCTTGAATTCTCTTCATATTTATTGGTCATTTAACATAACTCTTGCCAAAGAAGTCATCAAAATTATTGAGAAGCTAATTAGAAGGTTTCTCTGAGGGAATTTAAACTTGAGCAGCCACTTTTACAAGGTCAAATGGTCATGGGTATGTATGAGAAAAGAGGAGGGTGGATTAGGATTGACCTCTATTGGAAACTTTAAGAAAATAGATCTGATCAAAAATATTTGGAACATCTTATTGGATAAGAATTCTTTATAGATCATATGATTCCATAACTATTTTTTAAAGGTTCTAGCCTTTGGTCTATTATGATAAAATCCACATTTTCTTAGTCATTGGCTCAACTTTTTAAATTAAGACATATCTTGAGCCTACTTTTGTAGAAAAAGGAAGAAGACTTTTTTGTGGCATGAAAACTAGACAATTTTAAGCCGCCCAACTTAAATTCCACAAGCTCTTGGTTTATGGAATAGTCTTCCTACCATCTTTAAATTCAATTCAATTATCATAGAGAATTGATGGGTTATTCCCACATATTGACAACATTTTACTCCTAACTATCAATCATACTTAGGAAGAAAGGATATATTCCATTATCTCAATCTACCCCCTAATAAATTTAACATCTCAAAATTCAAGGTATGGTAGAACCAAGACATCGTAAGGTTTGTTTGATACCTCATAATATGGCATAAGTCACTCATGCCTAGTCACTTCTTTCTTTTATGGGTAGCTACTCTGAATAAATTGAGTACATTAGATAGGAAACAGTTAATCCCTATCAATTCTACTTATGTTCTCCACGAAAAGGAGGAAGAATTAAGAAACCATTTGTTATCCCTATATCATTTCTCAAAATTTATATGGGAGAGGGTTTAGTAATTGTTTCTATTTTCTAATACTGGAAATGTCTTTATGGACACACTATATTGGCTTCCAAAGTTGAAAGATACTCCTAATCATAAGAAGCATCTTTACATCACCTCTTTTGCCTCCTCAATTAAGAAGATCTAGCCAAAGAGAAACATAGGACGCTTTCAAAATATCTGACATTCCAGAAATGAAGTTTTGTCCTTCATAATATCTGGAATTAGGGAGAAGCTCCTTTGTATCTTAGGAGTTTCCTTAATCTAGCTATCTTATGGAAAATTGCCCAAGTTTTGTACTAATGCATGCATTCACATGAAATGGAAGATTGATTAACATATAAACCAAGGAAGATGTAACTGTTAGGGTTATTGAGAGAACCCGCGATGATGTGCAAAGTTTAGCACTGGACCTCCCCTCCATCCATCCTTCTGGAAGCTTTGAATATATTTTTCAAACTCTGTCTGATGAGTGCATCATTGAGTTGCCTATAGACTCTCACCTTTCATCCCTTGGTGACTCTTCTTCTATGTTGTTATATCCCTAAAAATTATTAATTTAGACGATTTGAGTATATCTAAGTTTACAGGAAGGTTGAAGAAGAAAAGATGCACCAAGAATAAACTTTCTCACCTTTGGCTAGATGGTACCGAGCCGAGAAGACCTTTGGATTGCCTCTATTCTCATAACCTTACTTTGGAAACACCAAGATCTTTTATGTGAAGATGGGGGGAGGTGGGATTCATTTACACCTTTTATAATCAACCTTACCTTGGATAGGCAATGATGTCATTCATGTTGTCTTTTGGTCTAAAGTAAGTATTTCCTCTTGCTACACCGTCGTTCTGATTGGTTTGATAGTGTATTATGTTGTTGTTTTATTGTTTAAGAAATACAATGTCATATATGTCGTTTTGTTGTAGGAGAGTAATACTACTCTCCTAACGTTGTACTTCAATTTATTATATTAATCCAAAATTTGTAATGTTTTAAAAAAACAATACATTGTAAGTTACAAGCATAAACCTATTATAATTTATGATATTAGGTATCAAGCCCCATAGTGTAAATCTCATAGTCATTGCTAAAAGTCATCAGTAGACAAGAATACTTAAAATGTTGGTCAATTTATATAATTCAAGTTTATCCTAGTGTATATAATAGGGGAAATAAGCATCCCATTCAGAAAAACATAAATAATATGTTAAATCTTATTTGTTACGTTGTTTTGGGAATTTGGTTACATACTAGATAGTAAATATGGACCACAAAACATTATCATTACATTGCGTACTAAAACACACCAAAGCTTGCATATGACATGTGCCTACACCCTCAAACAAAGATTTTGTGAGATAGAAAAAATAAGGCAATAGGATTTATATTATTACATATAGTGCAGATAACTTGTTGCTACATGTAAGTGCTCCATATATGTTCTTTTTAGCATCATCCTCCTTCTCATTAGAGTTTAATATCATATTGCCCATTGTTTCAATAGAGATGCAGCAATACCAGCAGTGATCATTGTGAAGTACATGGATGAAATATTATGAGTATAAATTTTTTAAACACCATTTCATTTTCTATAATCCATTTTTACATGCAAGAATGATAACATAAATAGATACAATACACTTACAAAGCTAGTTATATATGCATTAATACCAAAATATAAGTCCTTCTCGATATTTCTTGCATATTTGAGAATAATATAAGAAAAATCTATGAAGGATAAGGATTTGTCCA
>JAOTAY010000006.1:4524599-4563135 GCA_025629805.1 Erythroxylum baracoense
TTAAATAAATAAAATTCATAAATAATATTGAATAGTTATTAAATAAATAAGATTTAAAAAATAATATTAAAATTGGACAATTATTACATTTAATTTATTTTCAGAAAAATTAAATACAAGAAGAAAATGGTATTCTGCGACGTATTGCTAACACATTCCGAGACGTTTTAAAACGTCGCGGATTCATCAACATTCTGCGATGTTTTTCTGAAACGTCGCGGAAACCCACATTTCGTGACGTTTAAAAAATGTCGTCGAATGTGGCTTTCCGCGACGTTTTCTATAACGATGCGGAATATCAAAGATTTCGCGACGTTTCCTGAATCGTTGCGGAATGTGACTTTCTGCTACGTTTCTTATAACGTCGTGGAACAAAGATTTCGCGACGTTTCCTGAATCGTTGCGGAATGTGACTTTCCGCTACGTTTCCTACAACGTCGCGGAATGTGGCTTTCCGCGACGTTATAAGAAAATGTCGCAGAATCTGGCTTTTTACAATGTATGCTGAAACGTCGCGGAATATTAATGTTTTAGTGACGTTAATTCCACGACGTTTTCTTATAACGTCACGGAAAGGTCAACGTTTTAGTGACGTTTTTATAAACGTCGCTGAATGTTGACATATTTTGCGACGTTTTACATAAAATGTCACAGAAACTTTTTGCTTACACCACAATTCGGGAAGTTTTTTTGTGACATTTTTTAAAACATCTCAAATTGGATTCTGCAACGTTTTTAGACATTCTGCGATGTTTTAAAAATGTCGCAGATTGCGTTGTATTCTTGTAGTGCCTCCCTAAATTCTCACAAAGCGAGAGCCTTGTGCATTTTTAGAACTAAATTTGTGTTAAATTTAAAAAATCTTCTAAATAAAATAATAGTTATATATGTATAAAAATAATGACTATACAAAATTGTCTATAATTTATTTGATAAAAAATAAAAATAAAAATATACTAAATAAATTTTTTATGTAGTTTGACGTATACAAAGTGATTATAGATTAAATAACCAACCATATTATCATAATTTAAAATATATTTAATAATTTAAATTTTTTATATATTTCATGTTAATAATGTATATATTTTCAATTTATGCATGTGAACATATGATAATAACTTTTAAAATATGTAAACATAACATTTGAAAATTTCACTTATTGTAAATGCATATATTTTTTACTTTATATTATTTTTAGTTTATATAGAGTTAAACGATCTTTCCTTATATTAATTATTGTGAATATTGTTTATATGAGAAATATATGAAAAGTAATATTAATAAGAATAAAGAGATGGTTGTTATATTAAATCTATGTTATTATAATTTATTGAGACATGGATGAAGTAAAATTAAAAATTATATAACATAATATATTGATGAATTATTTTACAAATTTATAAATTTATAAATTATTTTATAATTTTAAAAAATATTCAAAACAATATCCGATATTGGCTGATACTAGTATCGTATTGCACTATACCAAAATCAAATCTAGTACCAAATTTGGTACGATATTCATAACATTGCCTTTTACACAATAATTCAAAATTACTTTATCTTTTTCTTAATGTATTTCACTTGTTTCAAATCGCTACCTCTAATATGTTCCTGGTAGGCTTGGTAGTGGACTGGGTCGATCTCGGGATTTGGCTTGACCCTTTTTTTAATTTTGAAAATATTTTTATTTTTTAAAAATTGTATATATAAAATTTTGATATTAGTAAGTTGAAAATTAAAGGAAGTGAACAAAAATTATTACATATGAGAAATCCAAAATTCATTTAATTAGCATAATTTCTTAGTGACAAATGAGTTTTTTTAATGAATTTGTATATTAAACGTATATAAAATGATAAAATGAATAAATTGAAACTAAATTCATGTTCAAAGGAAGTGAATAAAAAATTATAGATGAATAATGTAACATTCATTTAATTAGTACAATTGCTTAATGAAAAATGAGATTTTTTTAGTGAATGTATATATTATATTTGCAATATATAAATTCATTTTAAAGAATTGATGTGTTAATTAAATGAATGTTGCATTTCTCATATATAATCTTTTTTGTTTACTTCTTTTAAAAATGAATTTAGTTTTAAATTATTCATTTTATGTATGTTTACATAAAATGAATAATTTAAAACTAAATTCATTTTAAAGGAAGTGAACAAAAAAAAATATTATATATGAGAAACGTAACATTCATTTGATTAGCGCAATTACTTAATGAAAAATGAGTTCTTTTTAATGAATACAAATTTTAAACATACATAAAATCATAAAATAAATAAGTTGAAACTAAATTTATTTTAAAAGAAGTGAACAAAAAAGATTATATCATCAAAACAAAACAGTATCATCATGTTAATATTATCCAAAAAATTTTAATGATATAATTTACAAAATGTTGAAGTGAAATTATTAACTAATGATGGAGATTGGAAACTGGAGAGTAGATATTGAAGTTGAGAATCTACAAAAAAAAGTAAATTAAATAATTATATCTTTAAATACAAAAAACTAATGTAATCACAAGAAAAATAAGTAATTCCAGAAACAAAGATCAAAGTTAATAAACTTGTAGTATATGAAAGGAGATAGCAAATCAATATAATTAGGATCATCAATAGTTTGAACAACATGATCTGAATGTAAAAACATTAGTATATAAATAATATCTCGTATTATAATAATTGCATTAAATGAATATTAAGCAAATAATGATAATTAATAAACAATTAAATATACCTTCATCATTAAATATATTATCAAAATATTTTTTAGTTGAATGATTTGTCGCCTCCGCATCAGTACCTATGGTTGTATTAATATATAAGTTATTGAAAAAACAATATAAGATAAGATAACATTATAAAAATAGATAAAATTGATATATCAAAAAGAAAAGACTTTACTCTCAATATCTTTATCATCAAACTAACTTGGGGCACACATAAGGGCTTCAATAGTACTAGGATAAAGGCGAGCACGATGAGGACCAATAACTAGACCGTTGATACTAAAAGTAGAATCTAAAGCAACCATAAACGATGAAATTGTTAACAAGTCTTGTGTAATTACTTGCATGATCAAGAAATTATTTCCATAGTTCTTCCACTATTATAATACATCGAGCTCCACACCTTCAACTTTAGCCATACAATCTTCTGTAAAATATTTTTTCAACTCCATACTATAAAAACTCCCAGCCCTTTTTGCTTTCTTGAATTATGTAAGTGAGAGTATCAAACTGCTTTTAGAAGATGACACCAAACCTAAACTTGAAGTTAGAGCTGAATAACCTGAACTACTACGATCCTAAATTTTGTCCAATTTAAGTTGATAATCATTAAAGAAATTATACTAAAATTGTTTAATGACATCAACATGCTTTTAAGCTCAATCACCATACAACATGTTATATATAAAGTTAACTCCTTTCATCTTGTATATCGGTTCCAACATAAATATGACTACTATAGTATGTCTAACCATGTACTAGCTAGTAAGAATTGAGCTTCTTTGTTATCTGATCTACCATAATCAAGATCAACTTATTAGAGTCAAACATCCAATTAAACAAAGCTTTCTTGATCTCATACATATTGGTAAAGTAATTGAGTAAAGTTGGATATTTTGTTCCCGAGAACAATTTAGTAGTATTATAAAGTATTTCCAACTTCGTATAAAGTTCTTCAGCCAACTCCCATTGCTCTTCTATAGGGGGCAAGTATACTAAGGTTCTTTTGTCTCAACCTGGTAAACACCTCAACATATAGGATTGTTAACTCTAAAATCTTCAAGGTTAAGTTCCATCTAGTAGGACAATCTAATACCAACTTCTTCATCCTCAAAATGGATAGTTACCGTGTATTTTCCTCAAACTTTTTAACTCTTTTAAGTGTTGTACTCCAATATACTACATTATCCAGAATCAAATCTACTACTTCCTTTATCATCTCTAACTCGTCCTCACAAACAAATTCATAATTTGTGTAAATCAATGCAAATGGAATAACTTCCCACCAACCAACAGGCTTCTAACCTGTAACTTATTATTCACCTTTGCAATTAACACATCGTTCGTGCTACAATTGTCGATTGTTATGGTAGTTAACTTGGTGTTAATATTCTAATCTATTAAACAATATATCAATATAGTTTCTAACCTTTCGCTTATATATAGTGTTAGCACATAAATGAACCTACCATTTAGAAATATAAACAAATATTAATCATAACATAATAAAAATAATGTAATAATATTAAAGAACATAATTTACTTCAGTAGTCTATTATGTATAGTCTAGTCACTGTCAATATAATGTACCGTCACTGCCATATAACCTTTCTTTTAGTTATCGACTATCCACATGTTTGTTGTGATGACAACCATCCTTTAATACTTAACAACATTTTTAAAATCTTGCTTAAAGGTATTCCAATTTGGGATCTTGAAGGTCAGTTGCAGTGAGGTGAGAAACATCCTAAATCTTTTGCTATCAATTAGAGTGAGTGGATGTTCATCACCAATAATCATACTAGTTATAAAAAACATTGATATATTGTTGTCATAAGCTATAGTAGTCATTTCATTCTTCCCTCCCATTAGGTTAAGAGTAAAAAATGTTTAATCTCTTGATACGATCTTCTTTATGTTACACAAATCCGAATATCTCCTTAAACGAGAAGATCCACCTTTTGAACTCCCTGCTAATATCTTGTGACAATATTTACATTCGGCCTTCTTTACTCTATCCATGATCTAGTCTTGTTGAATTGATTCCAAACATCACTTTTTAATGGACCGAGACTTCTATCTTCACTTCATATCAGATTAGAAGTATCTGTTTGTATAATTTCCTCCATCGGATTAAAACTCTCCATTGAAGTAATATGCTCATTCATTTGAAACTATCCATATATACGACTATATAAATTATTCTTTAACATATACATGTATACATATACTTTAATGATGATGATGATATTATCTACATAGATTACATTAAGATGCTATTAAGGAAGCTACCTATTCACTTGAATCTATATGTATTAATTAATGGCTATTTACAATTGACATATTAAAGTTAACAACTTCTTTTTAATGGTTACTCAAATCTCAGAATCACCACCTTCACACTAATAATGTTTATATATAAATCGTCGACATGTGTATGAGATTAGAGATTTCTTTCTACATTGAAGATGTATGAACTTTATCTTTCGAAAATTTTCTTTTGCTATATGTTGAAAAAAATTCTTTATTGCTAATAGTTAAATCAGTTGCAATATATGATAGTTTTGATCCAATTATGTCATCCTTGTTAAACTAAGTTTGATAATGGAAAAATGCCAACATGAATTATAGGCATACCCTACTTGTACTAGCCTTTTAGGGAGAACAGTGCATGAGACACATTTACTAATTTATAGGAATACCTTACTTGTAGTAGCCTTTTAGGGAGACCAGTGCATGAGACACATTTACTAAGTAAGCTGAAGTAAATGAACCATCGTCTTGATTACTAACCTAATTAACAGTAAAAAAAAAACTATGTAGAATAAAGGCACCACTTTGATTAGAAAAGATACTATAATTTACAGTCTGTTTCAAGTAATGTAAACTTTTCTTAGTCGTTATAAAATGAAATTCTGTCTATTGAGGCATAAACTGAACAAGTTGGTTTACCATAAAATAAATATTAGGACATGTAAAAGAGAAATACTGAAGTGAATTAATTACATGATGATATTTAGTATGATCGGCGTGTGGGAAGTCATCATATAAATAAAGCAATAATTGAGACATGATTTTGTAAATGCTTTAATGTAGTGATTGGAATATATACATGTAAAAGAAAAGGATGACAAATCTTTGAATAAAGGTTTGCAACTTGCAAGCAGAAAACAAAAGCAATATACTCCATAGAACAAGAATATATATTTATTATAGAAATGGAAGAGAAAAAGATGAAAGACAGAATAAGGAAAAGTGTTGAGTGATTTTAAGCCTAAAAATTAGCTTAGATTCATTTAATCATTAGAAGGTTCTAACTAGAGGATGGTAGCACTATAAAGAGCAACAAACTCAATCTTTATAGATTGCCAAATAAAAAATGAAAGAAACATGATGCATTCATTTTCTCCCCTACAAAAGAATTAAAATGTATCTTTTGCATTAGATTGACAACCATATAAAGTGCAACAACCATCAAACAAAAATAAAACTAGAAAATGACTTTAACTCTTTTTCACAACAGTAGTTTTACACTTTCTCTTCTCAACTGTCACCACTGCATCAAGCAAACGAGTTTATGGAATTACAAAAGTTAAAAAAGAGGTTCTTTTGTATGCTTCACCATCTTCAAGTAAATATTGAAGGAAACCTAAAAAGATATGTAACACCTATATCTATGCATTATAGTGATTAGTGGATCACATATATACTTGAATTGCCAAAAAACATAGAAACCTTACAGTTACTAGGAAAAGGGTGGAGCCACGAAGGAGCGGTGCAAGGAGAGGGACGTGAGGACAAGTAAAGTTGGAGACTGGAGAGGCAAATGTGAGGAGAGTTAACTATTAAGGGGTAGTGGGGCTAATTGAAGAGGACTGATTGCAAATGATGCAGAATAGAGTGACTGGGAGACTAGGACTAAGGGTGACAATTAGGCCCAGGCCCAAGTTTACCAAGCCTCGGGCTCATTGTTTTAGGTCCAATAGGGCTTCAGATCGGTCTAAGGCTTTTGTTGCCCAAGTGGCCAGTCCATTATAAAAAAACAATTTCGTTTTGCTGAAAATGACGTTATTTTGCATCTTTAGTTAAAAAAATTGGTTGGGCGAAGTCAGCTGGACTCAGGCTTGGGTCTGAGCCCCAGCGGGCAAGGCTCAGCTGGGCCTATTGCCATATCTAATTGGGACTAGGAGTGAGTGGGGTGGTTTTAACATATAATCAAACGACGTCGTTTTAGTTAGGTGTAAAGTAAAATGACGTCGTTTTACTCATTTTACATCATATAAAAAATATAAGTTCCACTTTCTTAACGTAAAACGACATCGTTTCAACTAATTGGACTCAGACATGTCGTTTTACATAGTTGTAAAGTAAAATGACATCGTTTTACTCATTTTACATTATATAAAAATATAAGTTCCACTTCCTCAACATAAAATGACATTATTTCAACTAATTGGACTCATACTGCTAGGCCTAAGTTCGACCTGAGGTTTGAATTTTGAAAAAAAAAAGGACATGGCCCAATCAATCCAAGCCTGATCCTTTGACTTTGGGCCAAGCCGGCCAATCTACTATCCTTAGTTCCTGTAATTCTTTGTTTCTTTTCTTGATATTTAATGTCTCTCTTCTCTTCTTTTTTTTTTGTAAATTTTTTAGGATGAAATAAATATGTATAAACATATGGGATTGTATCATTGAAAAAATAATTTCTATAATTAAATAATGAAGTTTATTTATATTGGTAGTATAATTGTAAAGATAGATTTAACCATCTAAATTATGTAAGCGTATGACTAATCTTTAAATTTCATGACGGACGGACTACAGGCAATTTGCTTCCATTATGTTTCTGCTTTTACAGTTTCTGCCTGTCCAAATGAGAGTGAGAGTTACCGTAAGAGGCAAAATAAGTAAAAGAAATGCATCTTAGAAACATTGAGCCTGATCGAATTTAAGCAAGTTACAACCTTTGATTCCCTTCCACACAATCTTACGGGCTAATTGGGTTGAATGGTCGGACATTATCTTTTGTAAATTAAATTAAAATTTCTTTTTCTAATCTTGTTTCTCTAAGTGATCAAGCATTTCTCTATAAAATTTTATTATATGAAAATAAAACTATCTTAATATGTGAAAGTACAAAGTTTCTTCTTGTTCGAGAATACATCTTAAATTAATTAAGGCAACAGAACTCTGGTAATGATCTGTCACTCGTGTTTGTTTGTCAATGCCATATAACTATGGATGATTGGACCTTTCTATCTGTTTCACTTATTTCAAGTGTTAAAGAAGCACTGCTTGCTGTACCAACTACCAAGAATGCAAGTTTAATACACCAATACAACTAAAAAATGCTCAGATGGTGGTGACCGTTGGGTATATTTGATTAGCCTAGACAAGAGCTTTGACCTTGTGACCTGAAACCTGAACACAGGTACGCCAATCTTATACATCATTCACCTAACATTCAAAAAACTTGCCATTCAATTACCCGCCAAGCAGAAAACAGTTAGTTGAATGCTAAGACAATGCGTTGTCCAACATAGGACCTAAACCTACTAGTCTTCCCTCCCACTACCGTTTGCACCAAATACTAGAACCTCTGATTCAATCTCTCAATCTCTCTGGTTTTTATCCCTACACAACACAAAGCAGTCATGTACAGGCCGGTGATGCCATCACCGCACAGGCATTATTTGAGTTGGCAGGAGTCTTGGGGACGACTATTAGTCCCTTTGGTTCTATGGATTTGTGGCATGTAATTCTTCCATCTTCCATTACAATTTCTCATTGTTTGATCCTGCAATCTGACTCATTTTTTTTTTCCTTTTTCGTTTTTTCATTCGTTTCAGTTTCGGTGAGTATACGATATGGGTACTTTGGGGATTCCCGTATGGTTCTTGGACCAAGCTCATCTCGTTTGATGCTGGCAAGCTCTGTGTTTGTAAAGCATGTTGAAGTGAGAAACCAAGCTGGGGAAGGTGTTCTCTTATATGGGTTCTCTAAGAAGCCAGAATTGAGCTTGGAAAGGAATTGGAGCACAACGAATTACATGATTGTTGCGTCTTATAGTCGCAAGGTCTAGTGTGAATCTTCAAATTTTCAAATTTCAGCTTTTATAGTCCATAAATTAATAGTTTGTTTGATTCTAAGCTACAGGGGTTTTCCTTGTGGCTGAACAAGGGTTCAAGGATCCGTATGAAATGGGAAGCTCAGACAAGTACGTTGGATCAACTTCAAGTGATCATGGTTAAAGGTAACTTCGGCTTCTTAAATTCTGTCGGAAGCACTGAATTGGAAACTTGGCTTCGATAAATAGTAATCAGTAATAACATAAATTTTTGCAGGAGAAAGGAAGCATGAGACGTTGCTGCCACAATTGGTTAGTTCCTCTGACGCCTTCAACCTCAGTGAACCGCTGGCAGGTATGCGTTTCTGTGCTTTCTCTGTTCCACACCCGTATTTTCGCACATATTAGATTTCCCTTCTTGTCGGACTGCAGTGTTTTATTTTGTAAAGCTTTACTAACAATGCCTCAAGCTATTATATTATTTCAAGGAATACGGTGTCTAGTCTATAGATCAGATCAATGGGATTTAATGTAATAGTTAGAAGATAACATCAGGAACAGTCAACAGAAATTAGTAAGTACTTTATTTTAGTAGTGCTACTCAAATCAGTTATTTACGTTTGAATATACCATTGAAGAAAACTATAGCAGAAGAGTATGAAAAATCTATGATGAAGTTGGACTAAACTTACACCCTACACACCTCTGTTCAGGAAAAGAAGCTGAATACACAATTGAAGAGGATGACAGGTACTGCGTTGGCCTCGTAAATACAAATCCAAGGAGCATCATAATGGCAATGAGTGTAAATGTCACGTCGAAGATGTATGATCTATCAAAAGCCAAGACTATGTGCTCAACAGTGCAAGGCTCCTGCCGGCTGAAGCTACTATTCCCCAAGACTCAATACATACTCCTGACGACACCCGACAACGTAAGACCCTTCCTTTAACAGCCTTTTTTGACTTTCCACCAACCTTGACCATGACAAAGAATCAATATCAATTGCAGGGGGATCTAGGTGGCTGGTATATTGAGCTATCTTTTGTTGCTCGTGTGATAACCTACGTCGTAATGTTAGGTGTGTTACTATAAAGCACATATCTTGATGTATGTTCGAATGCGTCTTGGGATGGATTTGAATACCATTCTTTTTGAGTTCTGTAGGATTTATCATTCTGCTGTTATTCATTGTGTTGAAATATCTCGGAGCTTGTGATTCTGACGCTAACATAGTAGAGACATCAGCAAGACAAATTGCTGAATCCGAACCCATCATGCCCCAGAAGACGATTCCTCGTACTTACGGGACCAATGACGAGGATGATGAAGAAAGATCGTCTTGCAGCTCTTCAGAGGATTTATATGATGCGAAATTGTGCGTAATCTGTTATGATGATCAGCGCAACTGCTTTTTTATTCCTTGTGGACATTGTGCCACCTGCTATGAATGTGCCCAAAGGTGAATATGTAAAATGATCATTAGCATTAATTTGGACCCGTGAAGCACTAGAATTCTGACTGGGAATGAAATTTGCAGGATTATGGACGAGGACAACAAGATGTGTCCAATTTGTCGAAGGCTAATTCACAAAATAAGAAGATTGTTTACCCCTTGAAGAACTTGTTATGTTTACCTATGGTTTTCAGTAGAATTTGATGTTATCAAGGAGAATCAGTGAGCAAATGGGCATTGATTCCTTTGCGGTTCAGTCAACTGTCCGATTGTATGTGGGTGAGTCTCTGCAGCGAGGAAAGTTTCTGAACTTGTAGACTTCAAGTTTGTCTTTGGGCTGCATATTATTAGATTAGAAGTCGTTGACTATTTGAGAAGATTTTTGCCTCTTTCATTCTTGTAGACTTTTTGTAAAGTAGTTCTTAAAGATAAAGGCTGTTAGGTGGTCTTTTTGGTCCATGAGATCAGGTTCAGTCTCCGAATGATTACGCTAGAAAGTGTAGAGAAGTTGCAGTTCTCAAGCTACAGAGCACTTTCAGCTCGGAGCCTTGTAATATTGTCAGGCTCTATCTTGATGTGTCATTGGTAAGTATAAAGTTTGTAATGCCAATTTAAGCCAAGATTATGGTCCCAGTTCAAGATTTATTGATCTATGATGACAAGTACCTTCCTCGAGTCCCGAGATTTATCAAACTCAGCCCAATTAGGAACAACTTCCGTGCCCAACACCATACACTATGATGCTAATTCATATGGCAGTCACGAGTGATCCAAACTACAATTAAATGAGAAACACGAACTTATAAAATAAAACAAAGTTTTAAATGATTTAATTAATATGAGAATTTAGTAAACTAAAGAAATGAAATAGATGAAAGATTAAACTATAATACCAATACTTTAGATAGACTAGATGGCTAACCAAAAATAAAAGATTAGGTTCTAGATCCATTTGAAACAATAAAAACCATGAGAAATTCTGCACGCTGTAATGTATTCGTTGGTTGTAATATTATATTAGTTTGTGTTTCTTTAGACCTTAATGTGCTAATTTATCTAACATGTTTATAATACAAAAAGGGAATAACAGATTATGTTGTATCGAATATTTTGAGATTTTTTCTTTTAGTACCAAAATTTTTAAAATTTTCAATTAAGTGACTAACGTTTTAAAATCTTTACAATGCAATTTAAAATGTAAGTTTTGTTAATTTTTTACTGACGTGGCTAACGGAACTACCTTTGCCATAATTCTTACCCTATACTCCATAACCTATAACCCCTATAACTTACCCATTTTATTTCAAAATAACCTACACCATAACCTTCATCTCCCATATATCATTTTGTCCATTTCGTTGTCTTCTAAGTAACCCTTCACTTTATCATATGAAACCAACTCAAATTACCATACTATATTTGATTTTGCTTCTCCCAATAATTATTCTTATTTTTATTTAAGAAAATCAATCAATTTTTGGGCTTTCATCTTTAATAGAATATTAACTCCAATGATTTAAGGCTAATTGTTGTGAGATTTAACATTAGAGTTTGCTATCTATGTTTCTGCCTTCTATGCATTCTTTCAAATGTGTTGTTCTTGCATGAGTCGTGACATTCTTTATATTTCTTCTTAGGTATGATCGGTTAAAGAACGGGTGCAACATTCATTTCACACACATATAGTTGATTTCTAACTTGATTTTGTTTACTTTTCTTTTTTAAAGTTTGTGTTCAACTATATGGTTTGTTTTGTGGTCCAAGCTCTTTCACTTTCTGATGTTCTTTTTCGTATAATGATTAAATGATAAACTATTAGTGAACATGATAATATATAAAAGTTTTAGATTTTGTAAAAATTCTTCAATTTGTATATGCTCAACATGTGACTGTAGTTAGCCAGAAGTCTCTAAAATCAATTCTTTTTGTTCATTAGACTTGATTTTCAATAAGTTGTTTAATAGTCTTGATTAATATAATTAGAGGTAAACCTTTATCACAACTTTAATTTACCAATATATTATCCCAAACTATAATGTATCATTTACTACAATTGTGAAATAAAGCTTATTTTACAAATATAATATATGGACAATATTTGAGGTATTTATCTTAGATAAGTCAAGATTAGGAACTAAAAAAATTTACGCACTAACCATGTTTTGCTTCCTATACTAATTGATAAGAACTTCCATTCTGATGCACAAAATTAATTGATTTTCCCCGGTTAAGATCCATTTGATTATTAACCTTTGAACTCTAGAATAAACTTCTTTTTGTGTTGTAATCTCTGATGCAGATAGTTCAGATTGAGCACTCTAAATCAAAAAATAGATGCAAGTTTGACAAATGGGTTGGATGAAGAATTTTTTCTGTTTTCTGTCTTTGTGAGTTAATGGTTGTTATGCGGAGAGAAATCTTAGAAGATGCTTTGTTTCTTTTGCTTAATGTGGAGTGAGTTATCTCTTAGTTTTTATGGTTTCATATTTTTTTGAATTTTTATTCTCAATACTATTATTATCTTTTTTCATTAGTTATTTAATTTTAGTATCGAAGTTGTTGGTTTTTTTAGCAGGTTAATCTTCACATGTGTGAAAGAGCTTTGATTATCATACCCATCCTGTTGAAAAAGGTGAACAAGCTAGAAGAGCAAAAAACTTTAAAGTTAAAAATTAAAATATTAAGTATTATATTATTAATGGTTGCTATTAAAAATCACTATGATTAGATATGGAACTTTAGCTTTTTATGGAGAGGAAAAAATGAATGGATGGAAGAGAGAAGCGTGTATAAGAAACTAAAGCTGGTAGCTTCTTAGATTTTGTATAAGAAACTAAAGCTGGTAGCTTCTCAGATTTTCTATTTCTAACATTTTTCTTTTTTAACTTCATATGTCCTTTCTATATTTATTTTTATTAATGAGCTATTCACACATTGGCTCTTATAAATTATTGGTGTTCTTTATAAAATTGAACTCACTTTTTCATCAATAGCAAGATTATGAAGTGCTTCCTTGAATTAGATAGAATTATAAAAAAAACATCAAGCTCAAACTCATTATTGTTTTTTTATAAAGGTTGAATCTATGAAATTTTTATTTGTATCTTTATATTGGGAATTTAGACCTCTCAAACTCACACCAAGGATATTTAATAGACAAAAAAATATCAGAAAATAGAAAAATAATAACAACACAAGAGAATTTACGTAGAAACTCCCAAACCGGAGAAAAAACCATGGGCACTGAGAAGAAAATCTACTATGTTAAAAATTCTTACAATCACACAATTTTTCCTCTCACCCAATACATTAATACACCCACAAAGAAATACCCAAAACAAACTCTTTAACTCTCACCTCAAAAGAGGAATTTAAATAGAGTCAAATTTGTCATACAAATCTTTGACTTCGTAATGGTGCACTAATCGAGGAGGTAGCACCCTCCTTATATAGGCAAGAGCCTTACCCCAATTTTGCTTCCCAACCAATATGGGACAAACAAAGAAGTTAAAATCAATAATCTCCACCTTGGCGACTTTGGCTGATCCCATAACCACACTCCACCTCAATGAAGATCTCCTAAAAATAACATAACTCCCAATATAGAGAATTATCATGCTCCACCATAAAAGCATACCCACTCAAAATAAACCAATTCCAAGCCTTTCATTTCGGCACATGTCGAAAATAACCTTGCTGAAAAAATTATGGTGCAACTCCCGTGTTTGGCTTTCCTGGAAGTTCATCAGCCATCGACATAAATTCCACCACACACCTTGCATCAATGCCAAACCAATGCCCGTGTGCAAACTTGTGGACCCGCTAACAGTAACACATCCTCTATCATGGCAACTTTGGGATTAGCGGCATGCCATGAGGATGTACATGTCCCCTTTTAGAGAGCAAAAACATCATCTATGGAGACAATGGTAGTGACATTGTCAGTCTCTCCGTTAACTGACCCAGAGCTTTTTGCCGAACCCGCTCCACCTCTCGGACAATTTTTCTTCACGTGCCCAAATTGTCCACAAGTCCAGCATACTACATTTTTCTTCATGGAGTTCTTCTTCCTATTTCCAGCTGCCACCAGAGCTGAGTCTTCAAAAGGAACATTTCTTCCACCACCCAGTCTTCGCTCTTCTGAAAAGAGTTTTCCAATAACTGCAGAAAAAACTATCTTCTCCTTCCCATGAATCAAAATAGGTTTCATGTGTTCTTAGGAAGGTGGAAGAGACTAGATGAGTCTTAAAACTTGATCCTTATCATCTATATGAACTCCAATTGTCTCCAGTTCAAAGACGATCCCATTGAGAATACTTAAATGATATGAAATTGTAATACCTTCCCTCATCCGCAGTGTGCAAAACTGCTCCTTCAGGTACACTCGATTTGAGACGCCCTTTGTTTGATACAACTCCTTGATCTTTTCCCAGAGCTCCTTTGCCGCAGATATTCTATGCACATTTGCAAGGACATTCTTGGCCAAACACAGTCGTATCCCACTTGCTGCTCTCAAATCCAGATCCTCCTAATCTTCATCGCTCATACTAGATTTGTCCGTACTAGCTGTTTTGCCAATATTACTAGTATTAATACTGATATCAGGGATTTGTCTGCCTTTTAATGCCTTGTGTAATCTCGACTGAATCAAAATGTACATGACTTGCACTCCCCACAAGCCAAAATTAATTCTTCCGTCAAATTTCTCCACCTCAAATCTGACATAATTCGAAGCCTTATTTCCTAATTTTTTTGTGTGTGCACATCTGCCTTGATGAATTTTACCGTAGAAATGAATAGTACACTAGGTAAGTTCCCAAGAAAGAGAGGTGGGTCATAAAGGACACACTTAAGTACCAAGTCTTTCCTTAACTAGAACTTTCCTAAACATGAACTTCCACACTACCACACAAAAGCTCCACCATACCAAATGAACCTTTCTCAAGAAAATCTTTTTTGATGTGGAAGATCAGTCAAAACTGCGACCACAAAGCATACTAAAAATGTTTAAGAAAAAACACACCTTGGCTCTAATACCAATTGTTGGGAATTTAAACCTCCCAAACCCACACCTAAGGATATTTCATAGACAAAAAATATCAGGAAATAGAGAAACAATAACATCACAAGAGAATTTACGTGGAAACTCCCAAACTAGGAAAAAACCACGGGCATAAATTCACTATGTAAAAAATTCTTACAATCACATAATTTTTCCTCTCACCCAATACCCCAATACATCAATACACCCACAAAGAAATACCCAAAACAAACTTTCCATCTCTCACCTCAAAGGAGAAATTTAACTAAAGTCAAATTTGTCATACAAATGTTTGACTTTGTATTGGTGCACTAACCAAGGAGGTAGCACCCTCCTTATATAGGCAAGAGCCTTACCCCAATTTTGCTCCCCAACTAATATGGGACAAACAAAGGAGCCAAACTCAACATCTTAACCATTTATCCATATATGAACTACCTTTTTCAGTTACGAAGGAAACTTCATGCTTATATTGTCATTTGAATCAAGTTATTTTCAATTGTCATTTGATTCAAAGTAATCTGTCATATTTTAGCTTAACCTTCCACTGGAGTTTAGTCTCCTAAACTAAACTCACAGTGATATTTCATAAAATAAGAGGCATTGAAATGTTTTGTTTAGCTTAATGAAAAAGTTTCTAAGGGGTATAAGAGTTGTTAAACTAAAGTAGATTCCAATAAGTGTCTTAATGATAACCAAACATAATTATTACTAAATGAGTTTATTATTTAATGAAAAGAAATACAAGAAAAATTAAAGTCATGAACCTAAAAAGATAGTTTATGAAGTTGATAAAGAGGAGTTGAAGTTTACAATTGTCAAAATGAAGATCAAAATAAGAAAAAGAAGTATTATTAAGGTCATTCCTTAGTTTGTAATATTAATTGTAATCTCACTTTGTTAATTGATGCTCTAAAAGGCTTACCATACATAAACATTTCATTTCACTTTATTGTACGAGTCTTTACATTCATTAAGAGACATTAAAGATTTTATTTTTTAATCTTTCAAACACTCTTTATGGAACATCTTAGGAAATGTTTAAATCATAATTGGATTATATAAATTAATTTTAAGCATTTAAAGTTGTCAAAATCATATTTTTGGAGTGATCGAACCTATATGAGTTAGTGGTCAACTAATATAGGTTAACGTTGTTAAATTTGACAAACTGTGAGTTTGATGTAATATTAATTGATGTATTGGTCAACAAATATGTCGTATTGGTTAGCCAATATGCCTACTAGTTGACCAGTGTTTCAATGGCTAGTGAATCTAATTCCTTTAATACATAGTGGTCGATAAGTATGCTATATTGGTTGACTAGTATACTGTATATGGCTATTGTAACAACTAGTTCTTGGCTTAAAAAGCAAGGAAGGATCCTAAAAAACTATAAATATGAGCTTTCCTATTAGTTTAGCATCAAAAGCATTTGGGTGTATTTTACACATATGTTTAGGTGTTTTTCAACCATTTGAAAATCATTGTCTCATATTTATGTGAGTGAGTCTTTTTAGAGTTATTGAGTGAATAAATGAAATATTTTTAAGTTATAATCCTTTGTTAGGGTGTTAGGTATTATATTTTGGAGTGTTCCAAGTGGAACCAAGGTTCCTCTTCACCTTATAAGAAGATTGTAAGAAAGGTTCCTCTTTTTTGAGAAATACTGTATACAGGTTATTCTCCGCCTTAAAAGAATAATTATATTATAATTCCAAGAAGAGTCTTGGGAGTGGATGTAGGTAAGGGTCGTTTATTAAACCATTATAAATTAATTTACATTCTCTCTTCCTTATCCTCTTTAAATTATTTCTTAATTGTTTGATTAATTTATATTAAACAATCTCCTTATCCTTATTTACATTGATTGTTATTAATTGAGTACTTTTCTTAAAAAAATTGTTGAATTTTATAAACACCCAATTCACCTCTCTTTTGAATGCCATTAGGGACTAACAAGAGCGGTCATAGTAGGACTATTGGGCTAGATTTATGACGAAATCCTATGGAAAAGATCATAATGGCATATTTAGGAAAATCATTAGCATTATTCAACCAAGAGGCACAAAGTATTAGTAGATCACCTTTCTTTGATAACAATGATTATTTTTATTAGAAAAATAGGATGAGATTCTTTTTAACTTTTTAATAGTTTCTAATTGTCGTCCCTTTATTCCTATGAAAATTATAGATACCTTTTATTTTTATAAAAATTGTAGATAACAAAAATACCTAAATTAAAGGAAAATGAGAACCTTAAGATAAGAGATTAGTTTCCTTAAATAGTAGGACCATACACATTCTTTTTTATGCATTAAGAAGAAAAAATTCAATAGGATCTCTATGTGTGAAATGACTCATAAAATTAGCATATTTTAAAAGTTACAAATGAGAAAATCAATCAAGTAAAGGAGAGTAAAGTAAGTATGCTGACACATCAATATAAATTGTTCCAAATGAAGCATGATAAAGCATATCTGGCATTATACTAGATTTATTGATATTATGACTGCTCCTAAAGGTCTTGGAAAGACCTATACTAATGTTTAAATAGTAAGAAACTAGCTTAGATCACTTCTAAATATATGTGGTGTAACACCCTGCTCCATAAGGCACATTACCCGAACCTCTATTTGACATTTAGGCACATGCCTCATGAAACGACACGTTAGAGCAGTGACATTCACTTATATGGCATCATATATTAAAACACAATTATCCAAAATATCAAAACATTCCCATTTCATTTATAAAATATAATACACTGTATCCCTTCATATATAATCCATAATTATACAATGTCAAAAGCTTATAAGAGATTACTGCTCTTTTACAATGTTCTACATGAAATGAGAACTAAACAAAACACTCTATCTATCTTCTCTGTACCAGCTGACTAACCTTTGAGCCATTTCTTAAGTCCAAATGTAGTACTAGGTTTCTTCTAATTTGTCTTAATAGCTAGGTCTCCTTTCTCATATCTGAAAGTCAACATTGCAATTTTGATGAGATTTGCGAATTTAGTGAGCAAGCCATCATCGATGTGCTCACTTATACCAATCATATGATAGTTCACATTTCAATTCACAGACAGTTCACATATTCAAATATTACACGTCATTTTACATTTTAGTTTCAAAACAACTCAAACAATTAGCTTCAATCATTCATATAATACACGTATTCGTTTATATATGAAATTGCTCATGAGACTCCACTTTCATTTTTAATTGTAGTGACCGAGTGTTTTTCTAACTGTCCCGTATCTATTGTGGATATCGGGCTTATTAATAATTATCCCGTATCTGTTGTGGATACCCGGCTCATTTTTATACACATTCTGAGCTTTAAGCTCTTTTTTTACTAGCTACTCTGGTCACAACTGCCTTTATTTGATCACGCACATTATGTAGTGAAATGCATCAAATCAAATATATTCAATCAATCACATTCATTCAGTAAACAAATTCACTTTTCACTTTTTCATTGGATATAAGTCCGGTATTCAACAACTTGGTTGAGTATAGTTATTTCTTTCAAATTCACATTCAATGAGCACTTCCAATGCAAGTCTCATTCATCAAACACCTGGGGTTATCAATGTCCGGAATTAACACATTCACATTAATAATAGTTTAATAATTGAAATTTAAGCAAATATAAACGATCTTAGTGAGAACATCTAGGTTACCCATGATACGCTCCAGTTAGCTATTGTCTTGATGTCCTGGCAATATCTGGATGTTGTCGTACTATTTGCTTTTCTATATCATGCAACACACACATTTACACATTGCTTAATTTGCTCAATCACATTAAGTATTCAATCATACACATATATATATGTATTATGTACAATGCATGCTCAATTTGACTATTCCGGGTATGTATCCTCAATTACGAATCTTAATCATTCAACCTTTATCACTTGTATACGTCTAATTTGCGCTTAGGTTTACACCTCAATTATACGTGATTATTCTAAGTTCATCAATCAATCATTCACCAATGTTATTCTAACATTACAAGATCACATAATATTTAAATTATCATTCATTCATACTTAATACACATCATTCATCTCCTTTGAATCACATTAGCATTCATAAAAATACTTCATTCATATAACATCTCTAAATTTTTCAGATTTTTGATACATTTATAGTTATAACCTTAATTATCACCCTAAACATATCAAGATTTAATCACTTAATCCATCATCAAACTAGATTCATTTCAAGCCTCATTTAATCCTAAATGCACCATAAGAAAGTACCTTAGCAGTAGTTGATTTAAACATCACATAAAAGAAAACATTTCACTCTTTATGTTTGCCCACAATCATGGTGGACCTTCCCACGATCGTGGTGGACCTTCCCACGATCGTGACATAATCCATTGCAACTGGCCATGGTCATGAGATGGGGGCCACGATAGTGACAAAACACATTTAATCGGGCCACGATCGTGCACTGAAGGCCATGATCGTGCCCTGCTTTTCTTCCTTCATTTCTCCATGAATTTCTCAGTATAAACAACTTCATTAACACTCTAATGTTTCCAGAATTCATGTCCATTTATGAAACTTCATTTCATACTAATCTAGCTACCATATTGATTCATTAATTTTCACAAAACTCTACTCAATTGGTTCATTATCAATTTCTTAATCTCATCATACAAAAACAGAACAGGATTTATAGTTCTTCTCATTTCAAGAACATTTCTTAACACCTTTCTTAAACATAAATCTCACCTTCATTATATCCTTAATTCACAGCCAATTTCATTTACATAGCAACCTATAATCCACGTTTTTCATACCCCTAAAAACAAAACATATTCATACCCATTCATTTATCAACATTTTTTCACACTTTCATACACCATTTACACTATTTATGCATCTAAAAAACATCCCTATAACATTTCATAATTTATTACTCATCATTTACACAAAAATATGACATAAACCTACTTATTTCCTCATCCATGTTACAATATATATTTAACTCCATTATCATGATCATTCAATCTCAAAATAATCATCATATATGTTTCATTTACAACAACCCATGAAGTTTGATGTATAACTTGTTTTAACTCCAAACTTCTTCAAAAATCACGTAACCTAACTTTCTCCTCTTACAAGATCATTAATTTTTCAAGAAGGAGAGAATAGGTTTTTTGGTAACAAGATGAAGAAGATAACATGGTCTTGAAGAAACAAAGTGAAGGATGATAGCAAGGTTCAACTTTATGGAGGTGAGGGTTAGATGTCGTGAGTGTGAAGAAAATGAAGAAGAGAAAAAGAAGAAAGCATGTAGCATAAATGATAGATCATTAAAAGATGGTCTTTCATTCGGGAAAAATATCATGGGATGGTGAGTGTGGTGAGCGGCAAGTACGGTGACGCTTGTCACTTGCCACATGTCACCTCCTTGTATTCTCCACTTGGCTCTTTTAATAACTAGTCCATTTTCACTCAATTTCTAGTCTATTTGTCACCCAATTTTCTATGACACTCGTCAATAAATCCTAATGCCACTTGTCAATGATTTCTACTATCATTTGTCACTTATTTCTACTGCCATGAATCAATTTATCTTGCCACTTGACATTTTTTCCTAGTCCAAAAATACTCATAATTTCAGAAATCTCTCAATTTTCACAAAAATTATAAATTAATAAATATAATTCACCAAATCAGAAATTCATAGCACAATAATTCACAATTCACAATTCGCATTCAAAATCATTTTAAAAATCATTCATACCCCGAAAAATGTCAAATGAGTGCATATATAGTATTTGTAATGTGTACAGAAAATCGTTAATCATGTACGTGTATGCTTATGCTAGTGTCACGTATGTGTATGCTTATGCTAGTGATATGTATGTAAATGTAATGCATTTCCTATTTTTTTTATATAGAAAAATCTAGAACCTTTAGTATGGGAAAACAAGATATTAAAATTCTCTCCTCCTTAAAAAATTTCCTCCTTGAAATTCTTACCTGGTTGATCAAATAGGTGGGAGTATTGATTTCTCATGTGGTCCTCCGTTTCCTATGTAGCTTCCTCACTCGAGTGATTCTTCCATCGGACTTTCACCAATGGAATTATTCAGTTTCTCAATTGCTTCGTTTAATATCCCACTATCTTTACTGGTTCCTCAATATAACTTAGATTACTCGCAATTTCAACCTCCTAAGCGGGTAACATATGAGTCGGATCAGACTGATAACTCCTAAGCATACTCACATGAACAACATTGTATATCTGAGACATCTCAGAAGGTAGTGCTAATTTATAAGCCAATGGTCCAGCTCTCTCAATAATCTCATATGAACTAATATATCTAGGGCTTAGTTTACGTTTTTTATCGAACCTTAGCACTCCTCGCCAAGGCGACACTCTTAAATTAAAAACACTTTATCTCCCACTCAGTACTCCATATCCCTCCGGTGTTGATCCACATAGCTCTTTTAGCAGTCTTGTGCCACTTTAATTCTACTTCAGATCAGTTTAATCTTATTAACAGTATCTTGGATCAATTATGGGCCCTCAACAATCCTTAGCCCTCTTCATCCCAGTATAAAGGTGAACGACACTTTCTGCCGTATAATGCCTCATATGATGCCATACCAATACTATTGTGATAATGATTGTTCTAAGCAAATTCAATCAGAACTACATATTGATCCCATGCTCCTTGGAACTCCAATACATAAGCTCTTAGCATATCCTCAATAGTTTTAATCATTCTCTCACTGTGTCCGTCTATCTGAGGATGAAATGTAGTACTGAAGTTCAACTTCGTGCCTGTAGCTGTCTGTAAGCTTCTCCAAAATCTCGAGGTAAATTTAGGATCCCTATCCGATACAGTGGACTCCGGGACTCCATGTAATCTTACTACTTCATTCACATACTTCTGGGCTAACTGATTCAATTTCATATTCTCCCTTACAGGTAAGAAATGAGCTGATTTTGTCAATCGGTCAATAATAACCCATATGGCATTATGTTACCTCAGAGTCCTCGGTAAACCCATAATAAAATCCAAAGTGATCCTCTCTCATTTCCACTTCAGAATAGGCAACGACTGTAACTTTCCAACCAGAGCCTAATGCTCAGCTTTAATTTGTTGGCAAGTTAAACACTTAGTGACATAGTCAGCCACTTGCCTTTTCATCCCTGGCCATCAGAAATGTTGTTTCAGCTTGTTATGCATCTTGTTAGTACCAGGATGCATAGTATAGGCTGCTATATGTGCTACCTCCGTAATCTTTTTTCTTAAATTATCCACATCGGGTACACATAGTCTCTGCCTCAACCACATTGTCTCATTTCTCAATTCAAATTCAGAATTCGGGTTCACTTTTAAATTCTTAATAAGCTTTACAATCTACGGATCCTTGCTTTGAGCTTTTCTAAAACTGTCATGCAACATCAGTCTAAGCTTCAATATAGCCATCAATGCCTCATTATGCTCTAGATTTAACTTAACATTCAATGCTCTCAATTGGACTAAGTTCGATAACCTCGATTCCTGAGCTTGCGCTACACTACTATCTGACTTTCTGCTTAATGCATCAACTACCACATTAGCTTTACCCGGATGACACTCAATTGTACAGTCATAATCCTTCAACAATTCAACTCATCTTCTCTGTCTCATATTCAACTCTTTCTGACTCAATAGATACCTTAAGCTCTTATAATCAATGAATATATAGAATGTCTCTCTATATAGATAATATCTGCATATCTTCAAAGCAAATACTACTGCAGCAAGCTCTCGACAACTTCTAACATTCCTCACTATGCTTCTTACCACAATGCTCACAGTTAGGCATCTGTCCAGATACTGTATTTCTTCGACTGTCAATATATACAAAACTGCCTCTCTGTCTGAACCTCGACTATCTTGATCTAGTCAGTGGTCGAAAAGATCTATTTTGGCACTTACTGAACCTTCTGCAAAAATCAATATGAGACTTACCAAGTCTTTTCATTCTAGATTCTTATCTGTATTCCCCTTGTCCATCTTTTAACAACTGTTATATTCAAATAGACCCAGCTTATAGTTCTGTAAAACTACGCAGATGAGTGATGGCTAACCTTGTCCTAGATATGTTTAGCCCATCTTCAAACTGTCTACACTTATCCTCTTCTGTCGGTATCAAGGTAGTAGCATACCTCATCAATGCATTGAATCTTATCTCTTACTCAGCCACTGTGAGACTGCCTTGCTTAAGATTTAGGAACTCTTTCATCTTTTCGTCCAGATAAATCTTTGGCATATAATTTTCCTTGAAGACTTTCAGAAAGTCTTCCCACTTTAAGCTACAAGGTTGGGTGGTACTGCCTGGAATAGTCTTCCACCACTAATATGATGGACCTTCCAATAGTGAGACTGCATAGTCGAACTTCTCATCAGACTCGCATTCCATCTGATCAAAGATCCTTTCAGTCCTTTCTAACCATCCTTTAACTTTAGCAGGGTCTGTACATCCGTAGAATTCCACAACCCTTGCTTTCATAGTTTATCATACCTCTTTTCCTTTCTCTCAGGAATTCTCAGAGGCATTGATCAGGTCAGGGTGCATAAGACTCTCTACTGGCTCTTACAGACTCTAGGTCAACTGATTCTCCAACTTGATCACCTATGGTGGATGACTTATAATAAATAATAACCTTGATTATTTTCCGAGTTTCTTACGATATACTATGTCTATATGCTTACATTTATCCCTATGGATGCTAAACTATGCTCTGATACTAAAACCTGTAACACCTTGCTCCATAAGGCACACTATTCAAACCTCCATTTGACATTCAAGCACGTGCCTCATGAAACGGCGCGTTAAAGCAATCACATTCACTTATATGGCATCATTTATTAAAACACAATTATCCAAAATATCAAAACGTTACCATTTCATTTATAAAATATAATACATTGTAGCTCTTCATACAAATCCATAATTATACAATATCAAAAGCTTATAAGAGTCTACTTCTCTTTTACAACGTTCTAAATGAAATGCAAATTAAACAAAACACTCTATCTATCTTCTCTGTACTAGTTAACCGACTATTGAGCCATTTCTTGAGTCCAAATGCAGTGTTAGGTTTCTTCTAATTTGTTTTAATAGCTAGGTCTCCTTTCTCGTACATGAAAGTCATCGTTGCAATATTGATGAGTTTTGCGAACAAGCCATCATCGATGTGCTCACTTATACCAATCATATGATAGTTCACATTTCAATTCACAGATAGTTCACATATTCAAATATTACATATCATTTCACATTTCAGTTTTAGAATAATTCAAATAATTAACTTCAATAAATCATATAATACACATATTCAATTATATATGCAATTGCTCATAAGACTCCACTTTTATTGTTAATTATTATGACTGAGTGCCTTTTTAACTGTCCCGTATCTATTGTGGATACCAGACTTATTGATAAATGTCCTGTATTTGTTTTAGATACTGGGCTCATTTTACTAGTGAGCTTGTGGCTCTTATGAGTTTTAGGCTCTTTTTTCACTGGCTACTTCAGTCACAACTTCCTTTATCTAATCATGCATATCATGTAGTGAAATGCATCAAATCACATATATTCAATCAATCACATTCATTCAGTAAACACATTTACTTTTCACTTTTCATCGGACATAAGTCCGACATTCAACAACTTAGTTGAGTAGAGTTATTTCTTTCAAATTCACATTCAATGAGCACTTCCAATACAAATCTTATTCATCAAACGCCTCAGACTATCAATGTCCAGAATTGACACATTCACATTAATAATAGTTCAATAATTGAAATTTAAGCAAATATAAACGATCTTAGTGAGATCATCTAAGTTACTCACAGTACGCTCCAGTTATCTATTGCCTTGACGTTCCGGCAATGTCTGGATGTTGTCGTACTATTTGCTCTTCTATATCATGCAACACACACATTTACACTTTACTCAATTTGCTCAATCAAATTAAGTATTCAATCTTACATATGTGTATTTGTGTTATGTACAATGCATGCTCAATTTGACTGTTCTGAGTATGTATCCTCAATTACAAATCTTAATCTTTCAACCTTTATCACTTTTATATATCTAATTTGCACTTAGGTTTACACCTCAATTATACATGATTATTCTAAGTTCATCAATCAATCATTCACTAATGTTATTCTAACATTACAAGATCACATAATATCTAAATTCTGATTCATTCTTACTTAATACACATCATTCATCTCCTTTGAATCACATTAGCATTCATAGGAACACTTCATTCATATAACATCTCTAAATTTTGTAAATTTTTGATACATTTATATCATTGATCTATTCCTTAGTTATAAACTCAATTATCACCCTAAACATATCAACATTTAATCACTTAATATAGGTTCATTTCAAGCCTCATTCAAGCCTAAATGCATTATAAGAAAGGACCTTATCATTAGTTGATTTAAACATCACATAAAAGACAACATTTAACTATTTACATCTGCCTATGATCGTGGTGGACCTTCCTACGATCATGACAGAAGCCATTGCAACTAGCCACAATCATAGGATGGGTGCCACGATCATGATAGAACTCATTTAATCGGGTCATGATCGTGTACTAAAGGCCACGATTGTGCCCTGCTTTTCTTCCTTCATTTCTCCGAATTTCTTAATATAAACAGCATCATTAACACTCCAAATTTTCCAGAATTCATGTCCATTTGTGCAACTTCATTTCATACTAATCTAGCTACCATATTGATTCATTAATTTTCACAAAACTCTACTCAATTGATTCATTATCAATCTCTTAATCTCATCATAAAAATATAGAACATGATTTCTATCACTCACTATCATCATAGTTCTTCTCATTTCTTAACACCTTTCTTAAACATAAATCTCACCTTCATTATATCCTTAATTCACAACCAATTTTATTTATATAGCAACCTATAATTCACGTTTTTCATACCCTCAAAAACAGAACATATTCATACCCATTCATTTATCAATATTTTTGCACACTTTTATACACCATTTACACTATTTATCCATCTTAAAAACATCCCTATATCATTTCATAATTTATTAGTCATCATATACACATAAATATGACATAAACCTACTTATTTCCTCATCCATGTTACAGCATATATTTAACTCTATTATCATGATCATCCAATCTCAAAACAATCATCATATATGTTTCATTTACAACAACCCATAAAGTTTGATGTATAACTTACTTATTTTAACTCCAATCTTCTTCAACAATCACGTAACCTAGCTTTCTGCTCTTACACGATCATCATATTTTCAAGAAGGAGAGATTAGGTTTTTTAGTAAGAAGATGAAGAAGATAACATGGTATTAAAGAAACAAAGTGAAGGATGATAGCAAGGTTCAACTTTGTGAAGGTAAGGTGAGATGTCATGAGTGTGAAGAAAATGAAGAAGAGAAAATGAAGAAAGCATGTAGCATAAGTGAAAGATCATCAAAATATGGTCCTTCATTTGGGAAAAAATATCATGGGATGGTGAGTGTGGTGAGTGGCAAGTGTGGTTACACTTGTCACTTGCCACATGTCACCTCCTTGTGGTCTCCACTTGGCTCTTTTAATAACTAGTCCATTTTCACTCAATTTTCAGTCTATTTGTCACCCATATTTCTATTACACTCGTCAATAAATCCTAATGCCACTTGTCAATGATTTCTACCATCATTTGTCTCCTATTTCTACTACCACGAATAAATTTATCTTGCCACTTGGCATTTTTTCCTAGTCCAAAAATACTCATAATTTCATAAATCTCCCAATTTTCACCAAAAATTCTAAATTAATAAATATAATTCACCAAATCAGAAATTCATAACACAATAATTCACAATTCGCATTCATAATCATTTTAAAAGTTAGTCATACCTAGGAAAATGTCAAATGCATGCATATGCAGTAGTTGTAATGTGTACATAAAATCGATAATCACGTGTGTGTATGCTTATATTAGTGATATGCATGTAAATGCAATGTATTTCCTATTTTCTCATATACAGAAATCTAGGGTTCTAACTCTTAATATGGGAAAATGGGATATTACATGGGGAACTAAAGTGATGGCTATTTAAGAAGTCAAAGATCTAACAACGTTATAATTAGAGGATCTGATTAGATCTCTCCTAACATAGGAAATGAGCTATAAGAGAAGCAAGAAGAAAGGATGCTTCGAGATAAAAATAATTTAGTATTTAATGCTGCAAACAAAGAATCAAGTGAAAAGGAAGAGACATCAACTAATGAAAGTGATAAAGAAGGCATTGTCTTAATCATTAGAAAATTCAATAAGTTCTTAAAAAAGAAATTCTTTGAAAGAAAGGGCTTTAAAGAAGCTAGAAGTGGTTAAAACATAAATCCTTTAACATTATTTACTTTGAATGAAGAAAACCTAACCATATAAATCATAATGTCCTATACTTACAGATAATGAGATGTATGAAAGAAACCATAAAAAGGAGAAAAAGGAAAAGAAGAAAGCACTTACAGAACTAAACCTGTTGGAATAGATAAGGAATGTAATGGTTATTCTTAGGAATAGAATAGATAAGGAATATAATGGAATGAGTATTATTTTTTTTGGTTAATTGCTAAAGAATTTTTGTGCCAATGTTTGGTTTGAAAACTTAAATTTGGAATGATAAAGGAATAACTAATAAAAAGACCAAAATATCCATTATAGTTATAACTGACTACATTATTATTATTAATTTTCTTATTATTACTGACTGCATTATTATTATTAATTTTCTTATATTATTATTATTATTATTATTATTATTATTATTATTATTATTATTATTATTATTATTATTATTATTATTATTCTTGTTGTTATTGTTGTTGTTGTTGTTATTAATTTTCTTCTTCTTCTAGTTATTATTATTAATTTTTATTTTTTAATTAATTATTTTTATTTTTAATATTTTCCTTATTATTATTAATTTTCTTCTTCTTCTTAAAGACATTTTCTATCCATATTTCATACTCCAATATCAGATATCAATATAAAAATCTAAAGCAAAAAATACTCGATAATCACAAATTTTACTTGAGAAAAGTCATGTTTTTGATGTACAATAAAGAAGTAATAGAGGAACATATTTATCAAAACCAATTTAATACACATAAACTTCACTATCTTGACTCACCCACTCGAACGCTTTCCAAAGACAGGAACTTCATACCATGCACTTTTAGAGAGTAAAGAAGAAAACCACCACAAATGAAGGCTCAAAATTTCTAGGAGATAAATGAGATGGCTGAGAGATGGAGACCGCAGCGAACAGGAGAGACTTGGAAGCAAAGGGTTGCGGCTACAGAGACCCAGCAAACAAAGCAACAAAACCAAAAATTTCTTCAACAAAGCAGTGTTCAAACAACGTCGATCAATTCATCTAAATAAAACCACTCCACTTTGTGAAGGAGTATTAAGCAATATCGTAATTTCAAAATGCAATTACGCAATAGCCATCTACGCAAAATGTAACTTAGACCCAGAAATTTCAGTATTGCAAAAAAGAAGAAGAAGAAGAAGAAGCATTAAACCCAAAAATTTCAATACTACAAGATAGAAGAAGAAGAAGCGTTAAACCCAGAAATTTTAGCATCGCAAAAAAGAAGAAGAAGAAGAAGCATTAAATCTAGGAATTTCAGTAACACAAGAAAGAAGAAGAAGAAGCGTTAAAGCCAGAAATTTCAGTACCACAAATGGTGAAACTAGAAGAGACCATGAAGTAAAAGAAATCGATCTCCATTATGCACCAAACAAAGAAACAATAGACCTTAAAACACAAACAAGTTGAATAGAAGTGCTGATGATTGAAGAGAGGGACAAAACTTATTGCGAAAGAACATTTTTAACTTACCCAAAAGAGAGGGACAGACGATCCAGGGCTGGGCTGGAGAAGAGAATCGCTTGAAGGATAGGAGATGGACGAGCCTCTTTCGCAGTAGAGAGGGATAAATTTGTCCTCAAGTCATGACATCTATTCCCGATGTGCTCAGAATAGATAAAGACAGGGGAGGGACTACTTTAGGTATTCCGTAAATTGAAGGAATATCTAAACCTAAGGAATATCTATTCTGTATCTTTTTTTAACCAAACAAAGTAATAAGTTATTACCAGGAATAAGAGAGAAATGGAATAGTCATTCCCCTCAACCAAACATGCCATTAAAGCAATAACTTGGGATGACACAAGTGAATCTAAAATCAAACATTCGGAAGAAGAGATAGCTCATATGTGCTTTACTGCTATAGAAAAATATAAGGTAACATGCAACCCTAATTCTTGTGATAAATATAGTTTAATATATAATGAATTAGTTAAGAGCCTTAAAATAATGAGCATTAAAAAGATAACGCTATCCTCCAAACTCAAAAAGGCTTAAAAGAACCTAGATGCGTATGTAAGTGACAATGGAGGTTAAATGAATTCTAATGATAAGCATAGAATATGATATAACTATGAAAGTGAACGAAATTCTTAAACCACATTTTGCATAGTGAAAAACCATCGCTTAATGTGACAAATAAGTATGGAGCATCGAAATCCAAGTATATGCATACACGTTTCACACCTATTAGGATTAATCATAAAAGTAAGCATCATGCTTTTATATATGGCTCAAGACCTGTACATAAAGTTTAATACTATCAAGGGAAGAATAGACATAATTTCTATGATAACATGCAAATCCACTTACACTCTTTTAAGCCTAAAAAAAACATACATCAAACTTTCATTCAGAGTACACATCATACATATAATCATGATAGCTCATTTTATTGTCACAGGAAAACATTCAACAATTTTAATATCCAAAGGAAGATTCATATTGTGCACATATAAAGAGGTCCAAGAAATGTCTATATGTATCATCATCATTCAAATAACATAGTATTCCATTGTTTTGGTAAGTATGAACATATTGATAGATTTGGTTTTCTTAAACAAAGAATGTCAAGCAAACACTTTAAAGTATAGGTTGAAAAGAAGGAGCCTAATGATCAAAGATCCAAGCTCGTTTGAGTTCCTAAAACATATTTATTGGCTTATTTTTATAGGATTCTAAAAGACCAAATGGTGAGAAGTAGATATGATATTTATTGAATTGAGTATTATTTTTGAAGAATTTATGCTTTTTACCTTGATGAATCTAACCCTACTATGTAAAAAAAAGTTCTTAAAAATGTTTTTGTAAAATATGAAGAAGTTTGTCCTTAAAGAGAGTAAGACTAATCAAAGAAACCTCAAAAGAAACAATTATTAGACCAAGTAAGGATGATAACAAGCCTCTATATATTTTAAACTCATGAAAAATCTTTATTCAAATCTTTTATAAGTAATGTTTAACATAAGTTAATAATTAGTTCATAATTTAAAAATATGTGATAAGTTGCGTTTATATGTCAATTTGAGTATAACTCCTTGATGACAGTTACTGGAGTTTAAATTAAGAATCAATTCTTTTAATAATTGTTTTAATGTGTGGAATTTAGTACTTAGAATTAAAAAATATATGAAAAATGAGATTATTAAGATAGAATTTATATTAATTGAGCAATAATTTTGTAAATCATTAAATAAGAAAAAGATTGCTCAATTAAAAGAGAATTAGATATGTTTGATGATAATTTTATATGATAAAAATCCCTTTCATTTTCTTGATTAATTTTGTGTTTTTGACATCTCTTTTAAGGCCTTTGATAATTCTTGATCAATATTATCATGACTCATTAAGTGTTTTGATGTTTAAATTTGAGTTTATAACTAATTTTTTAGCTTTCTAGAATACATTGGTCAACCAATATTTAAGTGTGGTGGAATAATGAAACAAAAATCATATTTTTTTCTTTTTCTGGTCACTTATTTAGGCACTCAATTACTCGCATTGGTTGATTAATGTCTTCAAGTGGTTGACCAATGTTCTCTTTTCTAAGAAATTTTATAGTCCCAATGAGTTTGTTTATGGTTCGGTCGCTTGTTTGGTTGCTTAGACAATCACACTGGTTAAACAATATCCTTTAGTGGTCAACCAATATCCCTAATTCTGAGACTTTTTTTCTTTCCTGAGAGTTTGCAGAGATTTTGGTTGCACTTATCGGTTAACCAGATACCTTCAATTGCCAACGAATATACTTTATCGGTTAACTTAGTAGATTGTACTTTTAACCAAACTATTCTTTTTCACCATGCCATCACTGCTTACTCTTTCTTCTCTATAAAACAGTAATATTGGTTAACCATTTGAGTCATATGGTAGACCAGTCCTCCTATTTTTAGTCTATCCTCTGCACCTTTTCTTTTATTCTTATAATTTTTAATTATATCTTCCAAAACCTTAATCAATTCACTCTTTTCCATGAAAAACATTATCCCTAATTACATAAAAATCTCATTAGACTGTATCAAATTGAAAATTTGTCATTTTTTTATTTCATATTTGAGATTTTCAAAAATTTTCTTAATTAAGAATATTTTTCTCAAATAACACCGTCATAGTTAAATTTTAAAAGAAATTAAGTTTGTTTCCCTTTCAATTATATTGATACATCTTTAAATTTGTTCAATTTTGGTATTTTGGGTACGTCTTTATGTTTCTATTTTTGAAATTTTGGGTCTTTATAAATTATACATTCTTTTATGAAATTGATTGATGGATATTGCAATTATGCTTTTATTTGTTACAATTCTAAACCCTAATTTTGTTAAAAGCTGTCCTTAATGCTTTAATTGAATTTTTAACTTCGACATAACTCCAAAACTGAGAATTTTCAAATTAGCCATAATTAGCATTGTTCCTTTCAAAATTGAGCAATTACTTTGACTCTTTAAATATTTAATAGCCTTCTTTCTCTAATAAGCTTATCAATCTTAATCAAATTCATTTTTTAATCTTTTAACCAAGTTAGCTTAATACATGCCACTTTTTATTAAGCATTTTCAGTTAAGTGATTTCTTTTTTTCGATTCCAAAAAGAGGGAGAAAGATCAGTGATATTAGAATTAGAGAGAGATATGACATTCAGGGGGAGTTATGAAATTTGGGGATCAATGATATTAAATTTCTCTTTTGTTCTTGATATTGATTATGTTTTATAAATGAATTAATGGAGAGGTAATCACCTTATTGATATTTATTTTTTTGCTTAATTTTATAATTTTCCTCTAATATCATAAAAAGGGAGAGATTGTTGAACTAAGGGAGGTTCTAATTCACATTTTGATGATAACAAAACATAATTAATACTAATGAGTTTATCATTTTGATGAACAGCAATATAAAAACAAAATTGAAGTTATAGACTCAAAAAGACAGCATATGAAGTTGATAAAGAGAAGTTGAAGTTTACAATCATCAAAATGAAGATCCATCTAAGAACAAAAGAAGATCTAGGCTTATTAAGGTCACTCGTTAGTTTGTAATATTAATTGTTGAAAAATCGTAGGGGGTAGCAGTTTCGCAAACTTTCCAATTTTATCGTGGTCGTCTCTAGTACAAACAAAAAACAAAACAATCAAAAACAAAATAACAAATAACATCAAAATTTTGATAACACAGTTCGTCACATCTTGCCTATGTCTACGGAGCCCTCACCCAGCTTAATACTTTAACCAAAATACAATAGATTTACTCAAGGCTTTACTGAGCCGACACCACTCAACCCTTGACACTATCTCTCAACCTCACTTCCCGTGAAAATTTTTCACACCTAATAACATGACTGAATCATGTTAATCTAGTCAGAGGATTTTTCTCAACTATCTTATAACTAAAGAACACTAAATAAATAACTCAAGTGATTAAACAAAATTCAACATAAATAAAAACACTTAAGAAAGAGACAACAAATAACTTCCTAAAGTTTTTGGCTCTTCTGAAGATTAATTTGATAGTTGTTCACCAATGACACTAGCTACCCAATATGCTACTGCCTTGAAATTTTCTGCACTCCACTACCACGTGATACACTTATTTACCAACAACCAACCCAGAACAAGACAAAGAGAGAGTCACGTATAAAGGAGTCACACATGCACCATCACAAAATCTACAGCTCATAAAATCTGTCCTTCAGCTCATGACACTGTCATGCACACATACTGCTAAACCAGATGAGGATTCACATACACACACACCACTCTTACTTCAGCCCGTATATATAATCCCTGAAATCACAAAAATAATCAGATCAAGGTTTCACCATTCACGCACAAACCATCATTCAATGCCTAGCTAAAACCTTCACTAAGTTACTCATGTGTGTGTGGTACAAAAGCAAGATAATGCACACAAAAAATTTTAGACAAGAAATTTCACCCACATAGCAACACTCCTTCAACAATCTCACTATATTCGTAACACACAACAACATGATTTTTTTCGTACACAATCAATCAGCCAATATCAAGACACCACCATAAATTCCCTCATGCGAGTGTCCCTCATTGTAGTAAAATATTCAAATCAAAACTGCACACTTTTCTTCTTCCATTCACCATCAAAACTCACTAAAAAAACCTAACCAAAACACTCACGTGTTTTTCTGCAAAATAAAGACAGCACCCAGTGACCCACACAATAAGACCAACACAGCAGTGATTCATGGCAACATCCACAAAAAAGAAAATCACCCAATAACTCACGTGTATCCCTCAAAGAACTTAGTCACCCAGCCATGAAAAATTCTAGACATTAAAACCTTCACACTATATAACTCACATGTCATCTTGCATTATCCATATTTCAAAAAGAAAAGTAATCCATGTAAAACTTCATCCAAGATAGAGTTCTATTTGCGCAACAACTCTATCCAAGAAGCCAATTCAAGTAAGACTTCTTGATATATATTTTTTGTTATTAACTGAATATCCAATAATCAAAAATGACAAAATTAAAATAATATGACATAGTAAATATCCTAAAAATCTCCCCCTTTTTGGAATTTTTGTCACAAACAGAAACTTCTCTTGAATCACATAAATGAATATATAAATGTACTGAAGTTACAATACTCCCCCTCAGTCTAAGTTCAAGTTCCAAAGAACATCCATCGAATTCTTCAAGTTCAAGAAACATCCAAAGAAATAATAATGAACATTTAACAAATATGCAATCATCCAAATTTCTCCCCCTTGGGACAAAAAGATGCCAAAAAGTAAGACAAATAGTCACATATATGCCTTAAAATCTCCCCCTGAATTGAACAATCACCAAAAACAATATGATGTCTCCCACTTAGGATAAAATAGTGTTAAAATGAAGAACGCTCAAGAGATAAGTCTAAAATGATGCCTGATTTATGAGAGAGCTGAAGCTTGATGAAGATGAGGGTGGATCTTTGGTGGAGCTAAATAGACCCCAAAATGCAAACTACTAAAATGATGGGATGATGGTGGCAACAAAAAAACTAAAGAAAGACTAAAAAAGTCATCTTTTTTTTAATAAATAACATCAAACTATACTTCAAAAATGTAAAGCACACAATCCCTGTGCCCCTCGAAGAAATTCAACTTGGGATTATTCTTCATCACATTATTTTGGTCATCAACTGTCTGGTTGATTTCATCATCTGAAATAACTGACTTACGCTAAGTCTGAATAGTTTCTTAAAAAGCAGTAACTAATTGTGAATTTGGACAATTTCTTATTTTTCCTTTACTAAGTCTTTGTACTTGTACTTGACCCTTTCTAACCCAAGAGTGCTTCAGTAGCATAGGTTGATACTGGAAATCTAATGGAGAGTGTCTAGAGTTTTGATTTTGACCCCTTTGAAGCATCGTTTGTAGCAGCTTGTAACATCTCGGCCTTATGTGCCCGATAACTCCACAAAAATGACACGTGGGTACAAACCTTCGATTCTTCCTCGAAGTTTCTTCTTCAACAGATCTAGATATGTCATCTTTCTCATCATTCACCTTGGAACATTCACCCTTATAGTCAACGCCTTGAAGATCCCTTTTAACCTTATTAATTTCTATTAACTTTTTTAGTTTTTCTGTGCCTCCATTCAACATTCCCAATCCCTTTTCGGTACTTACTAATCTCATTCTAGCTTCACTAAGCTCATCTAGTGTCAACATCAATTTCTTTTCTATCTCTTGGATCGTGTTCTTCATGGAGAGATTATCTTCCTTCAATCTTCCATTCTTTCTACATGTTTTTACCCATTTTTCATACATAGCTTTATAAGCCTCGTAAATATCCTCCTTTTTATCATCTAGGCCACTTTCATCATTGTTATAATCTGATATTAGGTCTTGAGCTGAGTTGTTTGCGTTTTCTGGAAATTTTTCTATTTTTCCCCTTTTTCGTCTCCAGTTACTTCCTTCTTAGTTGCTGTTAAGCAAGTAACTAAACTTTTGCTATATAATGCAACTAATGCAACACCATTATAATTTCTTCTTCACTACCATATTCACTCTCGTATTCATTCTCACTCTAAGTGCTAGTAAAGGATTTTTCTTTTATTTTTTTCAAAATATTAGCACATTCGGCTTGAAAGTGCCCGAAGCCTTGATACTCATGACATTGGATTCTTTTCACCTTCCTTTCACCCTTTCGAGTTTTAACTTTTTGTTTTAATTTGTTATTCGATGAACTCCCACCACGTTGTCTAAATTCAGTTCTATCCTTTCTCATTCTCTTTAACCACTTGCTGAAGTTGTTGCCAATAATTCCATATCCTCATTCTCATCAGATTCATCTTCTACATCATTTATCCCTTTTTTAGTTTCAACTTGTAATGTCAATCCTTTGCTCTTTTCTTGTTTTCCCCTCAACAAATTCATTTCGAAATTGGTAAGAATTCCAATTAACTTCTCCAACGACAAGTCATTGATGTCATGAGCCTCCTCGATTGCTGCAATTTTCAGAATAAATCTTGGAGGTAGTGATCTCAACGACTTCTTGACTAGTTTCAGATTGGAATATTTCTTCCTGAATTGATGCACCTGATTCGCTATATCGCACAATCTTTCATGAAAGTCCCTAATAGCCTCATTTTTATCCATCTTCAGTTCTTCAAACCTCACAATTAACATCTGTAGTTTTGATGCTATCACAGATTTGAACCCTTCATGAATAGCCTGCAAAGTATCCCACGCTTCTTTGACCGACTCATAGGCCGATATCATTGAGAAGCATCCTTCATCAACAGCACTAAAAATTACATGAATTGCTTGTGAGTTTCCAAATGCCCTCTCTTCTTCGACTCTTGTCCATTCAGATGGATCTTTTAGAACTATCACTCCCTTATTATCAGTAATCATCAGATGTATCCAGCCATGTAATACCGAGTTCCTTGCTTTTGTTCCCTATGCCTGAATAAAGACCCCCATCCATGATTTCCATGTAGGATAGTTAGATCCATCCAACAGAGGTGGTCTGGTAATCGATGCACCCTCTCTAGTAGCCATGTTCGCAAAACTAGGATCTGCACCAACTTACTACCAAGTTTTAAATCGATGACCTCTCTCTAATACCAATTGAAAAATTGGTAGTAATTTTGCAAACTTTCCAATTTTATCGTGGTCGTCTCTAGCGTAAATGAAAAATAAAACAATCAAAAGCGAAATAAAAAATATCACTAGAAATTTGATAATGCAGTTCAGCACACCTTGCCTAAGTCTGCGGGGCCCTCACCCAGCTTAATACTTTTACTAAAGTACAATAGATTTACCCAAGGCTTTACTAAGCTGACAACACTCAACCCTTGACACTATCTCTCAACCTCAGTTCCTGTGAAAATTTTTCACACCCAATAACACGACCGAATCGTGTTAACTTTGTCAGAGGATTTTTCTCAACTGTCTTATAACTAAAGAACACTAAATAAATAACTCAAGTGATTAAACAAAATTCAACATAAATAAAAACACTTAAGAAAGAGACAACAAATAACTTCCTAAAGTTTTTGGCTCTTCTGAAGATTAATTTGATAGTTGTTCACCAATGACACTAGCTACCCAATATGCTACTGCCTTGAAATTTTCTGCACTCCACTACCACGTGATACACTTATTTACCAACAACCAACCCAGAACAAGACAAAGAGAGAGTCACGTATAAAGGAGTCACACATGCACCATCACAAAATCTACAGCTCATAAAATCTGTCCTTCAGCTCATGACACTGTCATGCACACATACTGCTAAACCAGATGAGGATTCACATACACACACACCACTCTTACTTCAGCCCGTATATATAATCCCTGAAATCACAAAAATAATCAGATCAAGGTTTCACCATTCACGCACAAACCATCATTCAATGCCTAGCTAAAACCTTCACTAAGTTACTCATGTGTGTGTGGTACAGAAGCAAGATAATGCACACAGAAAATTTTAGACAAGAAAATTCACCCACATAGCAACACTCCTTCAACCATCTCACTATATTCGTAACACACAACAACATGATTTTTTTCATACACAATCAATCAACCAATACCAAGACACCACCACAAATTTCCTCACGAGAAGGTTTCCTTCTGGTTTGGCAATTGGACAGGCCATGGTTCCCTTATTAGACACCCTCAGGCTATCTAAATATGGAATGATGTACCCATTCAAAAGAAGGCCAAAATCACCCTAACAGGTGATCAGTGGAATTTTCCAGCTGAATTACAGTACTTGTCCCCTAATTATCTTCCTAACATCCAAAGAAAGGATGCTTACTATTGTCTCCATTTACCAGCTAACACATTTAGCTTTGCTAAATTCAGGAAATGACAGTCTCGAAATAATTCAACACAAGCCTGGTTTCCTGTTGTTTGGCATAAAACTTTAATGCCAAGTCACTCTATCATATTGTGGCTAGCAGTCCTAAATCGATTAAGCACTATGGATAAACTTCACTTTATGTCCACTAATTCTGTTTGTGCCCTTTGTGAGATAGAGATGGAATCAAGGAACCATCTCTTCTTCGAATGTTCCTTCTCACAAGATATATAGGACAGGATTAAAACTCTCAATCATACTCCTAATGCAAGTTCCACTATTACAGAAGCCATTGACTGGCTTCTGAGGTTGGCACACACTCCTAAATCTTCTGAGTGCATTTATGTCATCTCCCTCGCCTCCTCTGTCAAGGAGATATGGCGAGAAAGG
>JAOTAY010000006.1:4591420-4636347 GCA_025629805.1 Erythroxylum baracoense
GCTCTCATTATCAAGAAACCAAGTCCTACCTTAGCTAGTAATATATATATTTATAAATGTTCATCTAGGGAGGTAATCATACAAAATAAGTTATATTACATATGATGGACCCGCGTATTGTGTAATTGTGTATGTTGAAAACTTAAATTGTTGATTTCTGACTTATTGATGAATTGTGATAGATAAAATTGGATTATGTTGGATGAAATTGAATTATGTATGATTTTGATATATGTCTTCATTTATTGTTACATATCAATAGAAGGAAGTTCAAGTACTCCTGATGAAACTGCTTCAGGAGGATACAATGATCTAGCTTGGGCTCATGCCATATTGGTCCCAAGTATGAAGAGCCATACAATTTGCTTATTTTGTAACAAACATTTAAAAGGTGAAGGAATCACCTGATTGAAGAAGCATTTAGTTGGGGTTAAAGGAGACGTAGAACCTTATAAAAAAGTAAGTCATAATGTGAAATAACAAATAAAAACATTTGTTTGAAGAATATCAATATGAGAAAGACAGAAGGGAAAGGTTAAATTTTAAAATTAGTAGTGGAAGTTTATTTGCTGGTTTTCGTGGTGATTGTGGAAATGTTGAAGGTGGTAGTGGTAGTGGTAATGTTCCATTCTAGGCCCAAAAAGAAGTGAATGTTACACTTGCACCTGATGCGAGGAAAAGAAGAAGGCAGGTGAGTAGTTTGTTTGAACCATGAATAACTCCTAGAGCCTAACCTTCAATTCGTAATGTAATGCAATCAAGAGATGCGACTCATAATGTCGATATGACAATAGGTAGATGGTGGTATGATACAGGTTCATCATTTAATGCTTCTCAGTTTTATTATTATCAACGTATTGTGGATACAATAACCTATTATAGTCTGAAATACAAAGCTCCTTCGATTGATGGCTTAAGAGATAAACTTTTGAATCGCTCAGTTACTGAAATTAAAGTTATTTCATTGAAAGAATAGTAAATTGGGCTACTTTTGGGTATTCAATTATGTGTGATGGTTGGACAAATAAGAGACAAGAGCCTATTATTAATTTTTTGGTTTATTCTGAAAATGGCGCAATGTTTTTGAAATCTATTGATGCATCTAACCTTATTAAAAATACTGATATTTTATTTGAGATATTTGATGAAGTTGTGAATGAAATGAGGCTAGAAAATATTGTTCAATTCATTACTGACAAACATTCCACTTATAAAGTGGTAGGAAGAAGGTTACAGAATACGTATAATTATTTTTTTTGGACTCCTTGTGCTGCACATTGGATTGACTTAATAATGGAGAATATAACAGATCCTAGTTATTTTCTTATTATTGATAAGACTATGCAGAAAGCTAAAAAGGTGACCAAGTTCATCTATAATTGTGCATAGGTGTTGAATTTAATGAGAAAGGAATTTACCAATGGTAGGAATTTGTGTTGTCCTAGTGTGACAAGATTTGCAACAAATTTCTTATCACTTCAGCCTTTGTTTCAATGAAGAAAGAGTTAAAAGAAATGTTTATAAGTGATAAATGGGTTGCATCTCAGCATGCTAGGTCTAATGCTAGATTGGAGGTTTCCAGCATTACACTAGAAGATAGAAAATTTTGGTCTCAATATTAATTTGTTATCCAAATTTGTGAGCCCTTGGTGAGGGTGTTTCAATTGGTTGATAGTGAAGAAAAGCCAACAACGGGTTATTTTTTGGATTCCATGGAAAGAGCGAAGGAAGCAATCAAGGCCAATCTAAAATATAGGCTTTCTTTGTATGCACCGTATGATGCAATCATCAATGAGAGATGGGAAAGATAACTTTCTTCTTTGTTGTTTGCAGCTATGGTGTTTTTGAATCTTAGTGTATATTTCAGACCGGATTTTATAAAGAAAGTTGAAGTTAGTAAAGGAATGTTATTCACTATTACAACAATTGTTAGCCATGAAATGATGTAAGATCTCTTAAGCTGATAAATTGAGCTTAATAAGTAGTCTTCTGGAGATTTTGGATTACCGATTGCTACTCGACAAAGAGCAAAACTTTCTCCAGGTATTAGCTGTTTCTTTTTTCTTATTTGTTGAAAATTAATTGTCACTTTATTTTGTTTATAACGTTATTTTTGTTATCTTACGACTTACAGTTTCTTAGTATGATCAATTCGGAAGTGGTATTCTATAATTGCAAAGGTTTGTAATTCGAATTTTAAGTCAATGTGTGAATGCAACAGGCTGTGAACAGAACTGAAGCATATTTCAATTTATCCATTCCAAGAAAAGGAATAGATTGAAGCACAAGAGATTGAATGACTTGGTATTTGTTCGTTATAATTTAAAGCTTTGGAAAAGGTATTTTATTGTCATTATTAATTTTGATGTATTTTCCAATAATTAAAATTTATTATTTTCTAGGAGTATTAATAGCACAAGTAGTTCAATAAATCCAATTTCTATTGATAATATCGATCTTTTGACAAATTGAGTTTCTGAAGAACCAGACTTGATAGACGTGGATTACTTGGAAGATAATCTTGGTTGGAAAAACACTGACATGTCATTTGGTGCAATGAATTTGAATGATGATGATGATGAAGTTTATCTCAATGATGAGGATTTTATACCAAATGATAACTGAGGTTAGTGTAGTTATAGCGAGTATCCTCTCGTAAACGACTGAATGAAGTTCCAGGTTTTTGTTTTTGTTTTTGTTTTTTCTTTTCTTTTACTTTTACTTATATTTGATTTATATGTAAAATTTTATATATGTGATGTAATTGTAAATGTTTTTGTTACAGATTTCACTTCTACTTGGTTGGTTCCTCATCACAAACTCTTGTTGTAAATTGTAATAGTTTGAGAGTTGATGATATTTATTATTCTTTTTATAGGATGTTTTGATGCAATTATTATTTATTATATAATGAAAATTAAAATTGTAATATTTCAAATACTTTGTATTGTTCTTAATTTTATATTTGTATAATGATAATTGTCTTTTTTCATTTTAATTATGGTTATTATTTATACGTGAAATATTTGAAAATTATTGTTATTTCATATTAATTGTGGTTATTATTTATTATTATGATTTTTAGAAACAAGGTTGATGTAAATTTATAAATTATTCGGTACAACTGTAAAATATGACGGTGAACTATTTTGCAATTTTTAAAAAAATTCAGAGACTATTTCATAAATTTAAAAAATTACTTAAAACGGTACTCAGTATTGACCGGTACTGGTATAGTACCGTACCAAAACTCAGTCCGGTACAGTATTCGCAACATTAGGACAAAGAGCAATTACTCCAAAGATCTGTTCTTTGGTTGAATAGTTTTATTGTAATTAGTTGATATAAATGCACTCAAGTCCTATTTACTTGAGTGCATTTAGAATAAGTATTTTAGTGACATAAAAATTCAAATTTAAAACCTCCACCATTTCTAAAGGGCCATTCTTGCATTTCACTGATTCGAAGGACACTCAAGATTTCAATTATGCTACGTCTTTTCCCGTTTCAATTTTCTTTATTAGGAAGATAGAGCGTAAGATGACCGTAATCACAAGAATCCTTTTCTTGACTTGGACTAGTGGAGTCTTTGTCCAACAAGGGAGCGCCAAAAATCAACTGCTCGCCAGTCACAGCTGGACTCACAATGTAATTAAGAATAAGGGGGTTGGTTCACACGTAACAGTGGTAGTAAATATAATAAGAAATAACTATAGGTATAATTATTATAGTCATGATGATTGATTAGGATAAAAATAGTAGTTAGTTTGTTGAAAATTTTGAGAAATATATTTTAATGAATTATATTTAATATTAATATATTATAATTAATATATTGTTTTACTAAAAAGGAACAAATAAAATTTATTAAATTTTTACATCAAAATTTAATATATTCTAATTAATTATATTTAATTTTAATATGTTCTAATTAATGATATTTAATCAATTATATGGTTTTGCTCAAAAAGAAAAAATAAAAATTAGCTAAATTTTTATATCAAATTTTAATATTGATAATTTATTATATTTAATTTTAATATATTATAATATAATATATTTAATTAATTATATTGTTTTGCTAAAAATAAAAATTAGTTAAAATTTTATTTTACATCATATTTTAATATATTGTAATCAATTATATTTAATTTTAATATATTCTAATTAATGATATTTAATTAATTATATTGTTTTGCTAAACAAGGGAAAAATAAAATTTGTTAAATTTTTGTATCAAAATTTTAATATATTCTAATTAATTATATTTAATTTTAATATATTCCAATTAATTATATTTATTATATTCCAATTAATTATATTTATTATATTTTAATTAATTATATTTAGAATACATTTAATTTTAAGTAATTATATTTAATATATTATAATTAATTATATTATTTTACTGAAAAGGAAGAAATAACTTTTATTTCTCACATATTTGGAGGGTAAAAAGTAATTCCCAAATATTAAAATATTATTTATGCAATAATAATATATAATCAACGCATATTTTTCAGTCCTATACTTATTGATGCCTTACAAACCCGTGAAGAAAGCACCGCGAAGACATAAATCTGTTAAATGTGAAATTCTGAACTGAGGTTCTGGACTGCCTGAGTTAATAGTTTTCAATCTTCTTATGTCCCTAAGAAAGAATACGTGTTTCTTCTTTCATATATTCCAATTTTTGGCTAAAAAGAAAATTAGAGAGAGAAAAGCGGTAAATAATTAAAGTCAAACATGAAATAAGATCTGCGGAATTTTGCGCAAGTACACGATGAATACTTCTTAAATTTCCCTTCTTGTGGCATTTGGTCTAAAGTTAGCCCATAAAGTCTTCTATATTATCCTAAGCACATTTTCCAGTTCCAACCTTTTCTTCACCATCCTCAATTCTTTACAATTCAGTCGCTATCCGATGCAAAGATAAGTCGTTGGTCAGTGTCATGCGATTGCGAAATAAATCTTTTTCCCCTAAACTATCTGTCTGATGGTCAATATGAGAAGGGTCTGATTAATTTCTACCGTGATGATTGGGAAAACGAATAATCAAATGGAAATCAAAGCAAGTGGAGTTTCAGGGTTGATATAATTAACCCTGAACTGTTGGTGTACTGTGCAAGAACCTAGATCGGAAGAATTTTCAATGGCGCCTGCAGATCTGTTCCTGTACTTCGCAGGTATTTTGCTTCTCTACATCTTCACTAGCCACTATCTTCACAAGCTCCAAAATCTTCCACCAAATCCATATCCTTCGCTACCCATAATCGGTCACCTATACCTCCTCAAAACGCCCCTTCATCGAACTCTCGCCCAGCTCTCCTATTCCCACGGCCCTCTACTCTTCTTTCGATTTGGGTCTCGTCCAGTCCTTGTTGTCTCGTCGCCTTCACTGGCTGAAGAATGCTTAACCAAGAACGACATGGTTTTCGCCAACAGGCCTCGATTCACCGTAGGAAAGCACTTGGGCTACAACTACACAACCATGGCCTGGGCATCATACAGTGACCACTGGAGAAACCTCAGGAGAATCTCATCCATCGAGGTATTGTCTGCCAACCGCCTACAAATGTTGTCGAGTATTCGCGCCGAGGAGATCAAGTCAACCATACGTAGACTTGCAAATCAACAAAATGAAGCAGTTGAGATGAGGACGGTCTTCTTTGAGCTAACACTGAATATAATGATGAGAATGATTGCTGGGAAACGGTATTTTGGTGAAAATGGAGCAGATTTGAAGGAAGTGAAAAAGTTTCAGCAGATTGTTGCGGAGACTACCAGACTGAGTGGTTTGCCGTATATTAGTGACTACTTGCCGTTTATGCGGTGGGCAGAACGTGGAAAAGAGAAGGAGATGACAGAGTTGCATAAGAGGAGAGACGAATTCATGCAGAGTTTGATTGAAGCACAAAGGAAGGGGTTGAGAAGTGGAAGTTATTCTTTGTCCGAGGAAAAGAAGAATATGATTGAGGTTCTGCTGTCTCTGCAAGAAAGGGAACCTGAATACTATACCGATGAGATCATCAGAGGCCTAATGATTGTAAGACTAACTTCATCATCTTCTCTTCCTTTAAAAAAAAAAAAAGAAAATAGAAGTTAAAAGATATATAGCTTTATATAATTTAAGAAAACTCTTTAATTTTTTTAGTTTTAATTTTTCAGCAAAATTCTTTCTTTTAGAATTCGATTAAAGAATAAAGATGAAACATAAGAATATAAACTAATTAAATATTATTTATACAATATTTTGACTCAACTTTTATATTCAAATCGAACAAATTAAGTTTGATTCAAATCAATAATATATTATAATTATTTTAAATTATAAATTTAAATTGAGTTTAATTAGCTTAAGTGAACTTTAAGAGCTAAGTTGGACTATCATGCCAGTGACATTTGATTAGTCTATGGACCAATCAAATGCAAATGCTACTTACATGACGTTCCAACTCAATTCTAAAATTTGAATTGAATTAATTAAACTTGATTTAAATTAATAATTTATTATAATTATTTTAAATTATAATTTTAATCTAATTTAATTAATTTGAGTTAAATTTAAGTGTTAAATTGAAGTATTATGTCAGTGATATTTTATTGGTACTGTATATGATTCATTGTTATTTCTTAACCGAATAGTAAAAAAGAAATTTTTAAATTAAAAATTATAATTTTTTTTATAAAAATTTCTTAAACTGGAGCCGATATCTATACTTTTACTCAAAAGATAACATTGGGGGTTTGAACATTACACTATTAAGTAGTTGATTTAACAATAATGTTGGCGGCAATGATTCATTTTTCTATTTCTAATTATGGAAAAGGTTAAGGTTTGACGTAGAATATTAAAATTTTGGGGAAAACAAGAACATGAGTAACGCATTGATGTTTATATTGATTGATTAACTAATTAAGTATAAATACTTTTTCATTTGAATCTTGTTCACTTTTTGTTCTTATAAGTTATAAGAATAATCACAATAGCATTTATCCATAGCTATTATATATTAAAGATAGGTGCCAAAATTGGTGACAATAATTTTCTATTTCGACAACATTTATTTGGTCATAATTGTCTCGGTACAAACATAGAGTACCAAGTAAAACCAGTGATTGCATCTGCCAAGGACAAAACATGTAGTCAACAGATAAAGTTGAAGAGAACAATTATCTTCATCTACTTGCATACAGTTTGGTAGTTATTCTTATTCGTGAGATAACTCCTTCCGCCAAGTTTGTGTATTAGTTATGTTTTCCTATGACAGGTCTTATTAGTTGGAGCAACAGAGCCGTCGGTCAGTACAATGGAGTGGGCACTTGCACTTTTGCTTGACCACCCAGAAATTTTGAAGAAGGCACAAAAGGAAATCGACGATCAAATAGGACACAACCGTTTGATTGATGAATCCGACATTGCTCAGCTCCCTTACCTTAATAACGTCGTCCAAGAGACCTTGCGAATGTACTCTCCACTTCCATTAGGAGTACCACACGAGTCCTCTGAAGATTGCACAGTGGGAGGCTTCCGCGTTCCTCGAGGTACAATGCTGATTGTGAATCTGTGGGCCATAGAAAATGATCCGACTCTGTGGAATGACCCTGAAAAGTTCATGCCAGAGAGGTTCCAAGGAGTAGAGGGGGCGAGAGATGGATTCAGGTTTATGCCATTTGGGTCTGGGAGGAGGAGGTGTCCTGGAGATGGGTTGTCAATGAAGATGATTGCCTTGGAATTAGGGTCACTGATTCAGTGTTTTGAATGGGACAAAGTTTGTGAAGAGAAGGAAGACATGAGAGAAAGAACTACTGCCACCATTTCAAAGGCTAAACGTTTGCATGCTAAATGCAGGCCCCGTTCGGCATCAGAAAACCTTCTTTCTAAAATCTGAGCAGAAACAAACCTTTACTTACATACCCCTTACCAGCTTCGAGTCCCGTTGTGCTTTCCCACCATCGAGAAAAGCCAAGACAAACTAGGTGTACTTTGTATTAAGATGCTATAAATAAATGAGTTCTGCTAGACTAGAAACTGTAAGGATAATTTACAGAAAGTCAAGTGCTGGTTATACCATAAGTTATCGTGAAAAAAAGGGAGGCGAAGTTTTTACTTACGAGTGCTACTTTTTGTTATATACTCGTTGTGAATAAATTGCTTATGAATAATAAATTTACAAAAGTTTGTTCTTTTACGAAAAATAGTTTTAAATTACTCAAAGGAAATTATTTTTAATTATATGTAAGATTTAAAATGCAAAAAATATTAATTAAATGAAAGGATCTTCCTCTAATGGTATATAAAATAAAAACTTAAATTAAATATGAGCTACTAATAATCAAAATAATTTTAAAAAAATGAACTTTTAGTTTTATGAATTAAAGTACTATCATATATAATATTAATTTCCTTTGAATAGTATTTCTCTAAAGTAAATAAGATTAATTTTAGATGTTTATGTTAAAATAAAAGTAATTAGTCTAAATAATGAATCTACTAAAGACTATACTCTTCACAAGTAGATATTTGAAAAGAATATGATTTTAGTTATTAATGAAAATTTAAAGGAAACAAGATTAAATTTTAATATATATATATATTAATTTATATTTTATAATAAACAGATGTACGAAAGAAGAGAAAAAGGTAGAAATTTTGATATGTTATCCCTATAAGAAATTTATAAAATTCACATTGTTGTGCTTTAGTCCTTATGCACTTTACTTTTTGAGATGATAAGGTGCAATTGAAGTCATCAAGAATAAGTTGTATAATTGTAACCCAAACTTGTTAGTTATCAAAACTTTTCAAAGATGTTTCCCGTAAGATTTTGGATTGGTACCATAAACTATTATTATGTCTATTCTAGTAATACTTCGTAGTAGTGTAACAGGGCAATGAATAAATTAAATTGATTGACTAATGTGAAGAAATTAGATAAAATTAAAGTCAAAGGAGATCAAGAACTTGTTAGTGTGTAGTGCTCAACCTGATCATTGATAGTTTTTCATCTTTTATCTATAAATCAGAAGCCATTTTGAAGTGACAATCCTTTATTTTGGTCTTCAAGATATCATGAAAAATAGATTTCTTCAGCAAAAACAAAATCATTTAAGACTTTTTTCCTCCTGAGAATGTTTAGTTCTCTCAAATTCTGAGTCTTCCTCCTTCACTTCCTTCCAAAGTAATTCTCCAATATTTGATAAGGTCTTGTTTAACGTGGGAGAGTATTAAGTACTTGGCAAGCCATTTCCAATATCTTGATAATTCAACTTTGTTTCTTGAGGTCATTCCTTTGGAAATTCACTACTTTCCACTTCTTTATGAAATTTCGGTATCACAAGAGTATTAGTAATTGTCATCCTTTTAACATAAGAAGATTTCCTTTCACTTTAATAATTGGGATAGTATTTATGTAGGCTTTTAATCCTTAATCATCAGTAATCTTTATCAACTTTCAGGTTGATCATGTGTTTTAGTCATCTCCTCTAACTCCATCTCACTTCTTATTCATATCTCCACTTGTTTCTTCCCAATTTGGTTCCTTAATAGTTATTTTATTCATCAATTTCAACTTTTTTCCAATTAGGATATACACATTAGCTTTATCACGCTTGGTGGGTCTCTATTGATAGGTCAGACTTAAAGTAGATTCAATTATTTTCTTTTCATTATCAAGTTTCATTATTTTGATGTTTTCAAACAACTTTTTACCCATAGAGACTTCCACACACATCTTAACATATTTATCCTATTTAAGGTTATTGTTGGTTAATCTAGGTTGATTGATTTGTGCAAAGATCTATCTAAGTGATTTAATCCTTCTGTGGACCAATACTCTAGAGGCACATTATGAAAGTTCACTCATTGGGGGAAATTTTCTATCTTGGGTTCAACCATTTCCAAATAAGCCTCCATTTATGAAGCATTAGAGGCTTTCTATGTCGAACATTAAGAACTTTGTCTGCTTTTAGTCCACTATAAAATATAAAGATAAACATTTCATCTTCATTGATCATAATACTTTTTAATCCCAGTTTTTTCCAAGTTGATATTTCCGAGTGTTGGGCTTAAGATAGAACCAGTCTTTTCTTAATAAAAAAAACCAAGGATGAGGATCATTTTTTAGCACATTCTTGTAAAATTTTTACAAGTGGTGAGATAAAGTGCGAGCCACTCTCTAATACTAGTGGAATGTATCATAATTTTTGAGACACAAAAGAATCGCCCAGTACTTGTTTCTATGAAATTCTATTTACCATTTGATACTCTAGAGTAGATAAAAGAATAGGTTTCAAACCTATAGCTATATCAAAGTTACCTAATAGAAATGATAAAGGCCTGAAGCCTAAAGTAGGAAGAGAGGAGTTCGAGCATATAGTTGGCTTAGAAATAGGCAGATTGCCTTAAGCAAATGAGACTTTTAGGGTTAGGAGCGTGACCTTAAACTGAGCCAAAGTTGGGAAATCAACAGTAACTAAAAAAAGAGCAAGTTTATGAAGAAGATTTTGGGAGGTAGAAAAAGAAGATGGAAGTAATAAAGTGAGAGAAGAAGAGGAAGATTTAAGAGTTGCAAGATACTAAATATGGTAGGTTGTCACGGTGAAATGAGGGGGAGCCCTAGACAAGTTGAGTTTTGTTTCATTATAGAGAAACTACCAAAAGTGAAAATAAAACAAATCTTTAACTAAATAAGGCGAAAGCCAAAGAACAAAATTGACCCGATGACTAAAAGGTAAAAGAAATTCTAAAGAGGAAGAGTAAATAACAAGAGGGTTATTCTATTATGTTGTTGTCCCACCACCATCATCCTCTTTATATTAACCCAAACAAGAGCAACTTTTTCATCTCTGAAGGTTATAGTAGACTACCAAAGTACATTGGTTCAATAATATTGTTTAAATAAGAGAAACCTCCTTTCAGATACTTAAGTATTCCAATTTTACCAAAAGACTAACATTTTAAGACTGTTAGCCACTTATGGATGTTATCTATAAGAAGTTAAAAAATTAGTGCAATAGAAATCTCACATATACTTGTATATTTTACCTGTAAATTTTATATTGAACAATCTACATACTTAATAGATTTCTTATTTATCCTTCTCTCTTGACATCATCAAAACTATTGAGGGACTATTAAGGAATTTTATCTGGTCAGATAAGGGCAATAATTTCATAAGTGTCAAAGTTAAATTGTTTGACCTATGCAAAAAAAAAAATCATAGAGGACTTGGAATCACATCTATAAGAGCAATGAACAAGGTGTTGAATAGTAAAAAGAATATGGAAAATAGTAACTGACAAGGAGTTAATTTAGATGAAATCAAATCATGATCATGTCCTTAATGAAATCAACATTTGAAAAGGTCAATCAAGAACCAACACATTTTAGACTCTTAAGTAGATCTTAAAACTAAGAAATCATGTTCAAAAGGAGTTTAAAGGAATCATTAGAAGTAGTAAGTGTACCTAGTTTTAGTTTAAAAATTGGCATGAGCTAGGACATCTTTTCTTTTTATTATTACAATTCCTTGATTGAATCTATACTTGATATAACTAAAGTGACAAAAATTATAAATATCACGATTGATGTTAGCCACACCATGTTTGTAGTTCAAAATAATAGTCAGATTACCAACTCTATCAAGACATAAAAGGCTTTTTGATTTGGTTTAACCATAAGTTAAAAGATTTTAAAAAGCATGCGTATACGGTTGCCACATTTGAATATGAAGTAACCTAGAATAAGCTATTGTGGAAAGAAAATAACATTTCGAAAACTTCATTCACTCTCTAGTTGACATTACTAAAGAGGTTAAAGACAAAAGATAAGATTAAGTTTAATATCCTAGATATTTTATACTCACTGAGCAATAAGGATAAAGAATCCTTATATCACTTCTTCTTTAAATGTTCATTTTCTACAATATTACGAGACAAGATACTTGACCTTTTTATTGCAATGTGAAAAAGACTCCTAAAGTGGGATAGTTGATTAGATATGCAAGATAAAAAGTTTGAAGAAAGATGATCCTATTATCTTCATAATGGTAATTTGTTGTATGGTATAAGCTATATGGAATGAGAGAAACTATAGAACATTTAGAGGCATCAAACATATTGAGCAAATATTTTGGCAAAGCACCTTAACTTGGATTCGAGAGACAATCCTACTAAGGATACATTAGTTAGCTTATAACATAAAATTGGAATTTATTTTATTAATTAGGGGAAAATATCATCTTTAGATGACACTAAATCTTTCAAGAAGCATCTTAGGATAGTTGCTATCTCTTAATACAATTTGTCAATAGCTAATATTAAGCTTTTAGTCATTATATTGTAATAGGTTTTAGTCACAAGTTGTATGACTTCAACTAAATAATCAGTGGTTTCATTAATGTATTTGTAATTTGATCATGTACCTTGACTTTGGATGCAACTTTTTATATGTTCCTTTTGGGATTAGTAATACATTTCCTTTTAATTTATAAAAATACAATAATATAGTTAAATTAATTTCCTTTAAACATTATTCCTCTAAAATAAATATTATAATTAATAAGTTTAATTTTAAAATTTTATATTAAGTAAAAGTAAATAGTCTAGATAGTTTCTTTATTGAAGCCTATACTTTCCAAAAGAGGTCTTTAAAAGAAATGATCCATTTAATTATTAATGAAATTTTAAAAGAAATAGGATTATGTTTTGAATTATATATAATAGATAGATTTAGGAAAGAGAAATGATAGAAATTTTGGTATATGACTGGTAATATCTAGTGAGTTGGAAGAAGACTTATATGTTAAACCTAAAATGGGCTTGATTTTTTAGAATCTATCCATGAATTGGATTTGGTTTGAAAAATTAAATCCAAAAGATTTATAGGTTAGATTTGGGTTATAATTTTTTTAAATAATCCAAACTTATATCTACAAATATTCAAATTTTAGGTCAACTACAATTTTCATATAATAATTTCCCATTTACATAATTATTTTGAGAACAAAAGATACAAAACTGTTTAACTAAGTGTTTATATTTTATAAAAACCTATTTATTTAAATGTTTATAATAGTAAAAAATGATTGTTTTTAAGTGATGGTGCTATTAAAGAGTTTTAACTTAGTTAATGTTCAAATGTTTTTATAAAATATAAATTTATGGCTTGAGTTTAAATATTAAAGTTTATAATAAATAGAATTTAAATTTGAAAATTAATCACATTTCATGTCAAATTGAATATGCATATAAAGATTTTGACTTTTTAGACTAACCTTTAATTAAACTAAATCTAATTTAGTCTAACCTACCTATAAAGGGATGACAGTGGGCTGCGACGAATGTATAAATGATCGTTTAAGTCTCTTTAAAGTTTTTTTTGCGTATTTACATGGCCACATATACGAACTTGTATGTGATCTTGTATGTCACTTAATTATACTTACACAGTCACATACATAAGCATGTATATGATTGTGTAAGTTCTCAAAACTTCACAGTCACTTATATAGCCGTATATAGTACTCCCGTGTATGTGACTGTGTAAGTTCTTGAAAATACCCCCTAGACGGCAACAATCATGGAAATTTTATTGTTTCACAAATTCAATCTTTCAAAAGATTCAAAACTAGAGTATGGTGAAGGAACTTAACCTTGGTGAGTGGGTGGAAAAGAAACAAAAAAGATGATGGGATGATGAGGAAGAGGGGCAGCAGGCCAATACAATGAAGGGGCTACTGGAGGGAGTGTGAAGGGTAACAAACGACAGACTGATCAGAGAGAGAGAAAGAGAGAGAATGAAGTGGTCTAAAGAAGGTAGGCAGGGTCGTTCCTGACAGTTTTAGGCCCTGGGCAAAGTAAAAAAAGAGCTCTTATTTTGCCTCTTTTTATTCTTTATGAGGGTCAAGAGCGACCTCATAAAAAACATAAAACATAAAATAAGGACCTTTTTGTTGCTACTTTTGACCCTTATAAAGAACAAAATGAGGCAAAATAGGAGCCCTCTTTGTTACCTATTCTGTTCTTCATGAGAGTGGGCCCTAGGCAGGTGCCCTTCCTACCCTTACTCAAGGTTGAGCCTTCTTCTACTTAGGGTCGCTCCTGACATTTTATAGGCCTTGGACAAAGTGGAAAAAGGGCTCCTATTTTTCCTCTTTTTATTCTTTATGAGGATTAAGAGAAGCCCTTTTTTTTATTTTGCTCAAAGCCTATAAAATGTCAAGAACGATCCTAAACAGAAGCAGGCCCGATCCTGAGGGTTGGGAGTGGGCTCTTGACCCTTATAAAGCACAAAATGAGGCGAAATATGGGCCCTTTTATTGCATATTTTGTTCTTCATGAGAGTAGGCTCTGGGTAGGTGCCTTTCTTGCCCTTGCCCAGGGCATGCCTAAAGGTAGGGGAAGAAAAGGTAAGGGAAAAGTTAACCCAGACTAAAATGTGTAAATGATGTCATTTAAGAAAATGGAGCACAAAATAATGAATGTTCATAAGCTTAAAAGCTCACAATGATGGTTAACATGTATTATATACTTTTGCACTTTTCATTCAAATCAATAATTGAAAATAATTATTCAATTTGTAGTTGCTAAAAGCCTAACCATTCATGCTAATCTTCCTATTATATTTTAATCTAAAATAATGATTCATAACAACTTAAATCATTTAAAGACCAATTTCAAAACAATTGAGACCTTTGCAGAGATAAGTTGACAAACAAGAACTAAGGCACGCTTGATAAAAATTTCATTTTTGAAAAATTTATCCAAAATTGTAAAAGAACTTGTAAAACAATAACAAAATCATTAACGCTAAATACTAAACTATCCTTCCACACTTATTTCTTACATTGTCCTCAATGTATCAAAATCAATACTCAAGAATTTTAATAAAAATAAAAATATGAAAGTAAATAAGACTTTCTTTGACAAATTTGAACATAGATGATACAACTTTTACATGCTTGACAGTAAGGGTGGAGTGAATTGCATGAAAGCAAAGAAGGCCATCAATATTAGAAACATCATACCTTATAGGCTCTAGTGGTTTTAGCTCAAAGCTTGCATTTTGAATATTAGAGATGATGAGAATCTTTCTTTAAATTCTATAAAATTTTTATCGTGAGGTTTATCCTCATCATTTAACAAAAACAATTCTTGCACTAAAAGGATCAATAACATCTACAATAGAGACATATAACACATCACTAAGGTATTTCATGCCATCATATATACTAAAATTTATTGTTTCTCCATAAAATTCCATGATGAGTGCACCATTATGCACATCAATCTTCATTCTATCTGTTTAAAGAAAGGGCCTCTTTAGAAAAATAGATGTAGAGTTAGAAAATTGTCTTCATTCATATTAAGCACTTAAAGTCAGTAGGAAAAATCAACATTTTGACTTGCACTAAAACATCCTCTAAGACTCTTTAGGGTATACAATGGATTTATTGGTAAGTTGGAGGATAACATTATCTCTTTTAATGGAACAACATTCAAAGATTCATAAATAGATGAATTCATGACATTAATTGAAGCACCCAAGTTACATATAGCTTTTTTAATTCCAACAATGTCAATTATAAATGGGATAGTGAATGTACCTTTCTATAGTTAGGGGCAATTTCCTTTGGAGAATAACTAACACATTCTCCCACATACTTACCCTTTCATTTCCTTCCAATTTACATTTATTTACGTATAATTCTTTAAGAAAATTTTCATATTTAGGTTCTTATTTTATTGCATAAAGTAAGGGAATGTTTACCTCTACCTTGCAAAAGGACTCAAGAATTTCCTTTTCGTATTTCTCTTTCCTATATTTGGCAAATCTTTTAAAGAAGAGAGGTTTAGTCACCAATGCTCTTGGTTATTTGTCATTGGTCACCTTAAATTGATCAAATTATTATTGGGAGTTATCATTTCTTTTTTTTTTTGTATCTTCCTTTAAGACGTGACCATTGGTTACTCCTAGACCTCTTTTCCACTTTGCAAGATGATTGTACTTGCATTTTATTTTGGATTGACAATGGGCTATGAAGGCAACTTGCCTTAATTCTCAAATCTACTAACCGACGATGCCAGTTGAATAAGTTGATTTTCTAAATTTTAGATGCTTAATTATATCTTCTGCTGAAATTGTTATAAGTTAGTAACAAATGCTCTAGTCATATCTTGAAGAGACATACCTAGCTTTGAGGTAGGCTGCTATAGTGGACTCACTGGTTGGCTTCGAAAATTTTGGAAATTTAGTTACGTTGTTCCCCCATCCTAGGCTATAAATGTTAGAGTAAAGTTCATATTGCCTTTGTGGTGGACCTCCTCCATCTGCATTCTATATTCTTCATTACAATTTCATTTTAAAAAATATGAAAAATAGTTTATAATATCTACCACAATAGCAAGAATAAGATTAAAAGATCTTTTACTTTTTTTAAATAAATAATAATTATGATATGAATATTTATAAAATAAAAATTCTATTTATTCTAATTGACTACAACAAAAATTACGTAAATTAATTTAAACAGAACTTGTTGTCATGAAAAACTAACAAATTACTAGTCCATACTAAACTTAATAGTTTACTATAGTAAAAAAAGATATTAATTTCAATAAGTATAATTATAACTCAATTCAAAAGTTATTATATAAGTAATTATGTTATTATTTTCTTTGACTCAAAATTTTTAAAAATAAGATTAATTGCAAACATTAAAAGGAGTTAACTTAACTACTAGTAATTTCAAACTAAATTAAATTGTGATATAATTAACATAAGGTTAAAATTAAATTATAAAACAAATTACACTCACAAAAAAAGTTAAGTAATTGATCTAAACACGATAGGAGTTCTTGATAACTAATTAAAGCGAAAGCATGTGAGCAACTAAAGAAAAGTATAGAAAAATGTTTCTCTACCCTTCTTTTTTCTTTTGTTTTCCTATTTATTTTTTCTTAATTACAACCTATGGTCATAGTAGAGTAGTAAAGTCAATCCGAAAGATATCATTGTTACTAATTAACATAAAAATATGCTTTTAACTTTAATGATAGATAGATAAAAAATATAATCCCTATTTAATATTAGAATAATAGAAGAATATATTAGAAGAAAAGTTCATGAAGGAGATAAAGGCCAATTAAGTTTCTTACACCGAAGAATTATATGATTTTGTTTCTATAACGTATTGAAACTAAGAAAAATAATACTTTAATATATAGTAAAAAGTGTCACAAAAATAAATAACAAGAATAAAATAACCAGATCTCTTTATAAGTCCATGAACATCTCTCACAATCATTTTATCAAACACAATAATTGCATCCCATAAACCCAAAATTACTATATATATATATAACAAAAAAACCCAATAACATCATTTCACTTGAAAAAACTCTAGACTTTATGACCAACCCATCAACACACTTCCCATAACTCATTTAAAAAAGCTTGGTGTAAGTAGTCATAATCACGAGGAATGTAAATTAACTAGGCATGATGTTAGAAAATCAGATGAGAACATAAAAAATTCTTTCCATCATCAATAAGCTAGAAACTTTAATACAACTCAAGGCACAAAATTCCTAACATCATCTATCTATGGTTACACCTAACCAAACATCAAAGGCTACCTAATATAAGAACTTGCACAAGCAAACCAATCAGCAGAAATCTTGTCATATATATGTGACTTTCTAAAGATTCAATCTTTACAAGTATAAGACAAAACACTGAATCTCATAAGAGTGTTAAAGGGGTTATATGATGAAAGAAAATTTAAACATATATCTAATCCTTATAAGTAATCAAAAGTGAAGGACAACTTAGAACTTGAGTACTAAAGACTAATTATAAGTAATCAAACTCCACGTGCTTTTACTAAAAACTAGTTAACAAACATAAATTTTGTTATAAAAACAAGTTTACCTTACCTTCTCCACTTTAAATGGCCAAATGAGTGTTTACGAGATGAAATCTTGCACGAATGAGTGTAAGAAATTTTTTCTTGCAAAGGATGTTTTGAAGTTTCAGATCAACAATGCCCCCATAAGTGTATATATAACACAAATACCAAAAAGATTGAATTGAAATAAAATTGACACTTTGAAGAAAACTAATTGAAATAAGAGATACAAAGATTTTAACCTTAAAAAGATTAAAGTATGATTGAAGAAAGAGTTAAAGGAATTATCATTAAAAAGGGGATCTAAAGGAAGTCTGTTTGAAGAAGGAATTTGAAATAACTTTATAAATTCGAAGATCGTGGGTTTGGAAAATATTATTTACAGTTTGGCTAAAAGTTTATTATGAACTTCAACATTTACAGCAGAATACAAAATAGATCCTAACATTTCAAAGTGTCCAAATTGAACCCTAACTTTGTCAAAACATTTAAAATAGACTTTAAGTGGATGGAAAATTTAACAGAGTTAACTCTCCATCAGTTAAATGCCACGTCAATGATGACATGATATTATTTTTATTTTTAAATAAAAAGTAGGCCCCCTATCATGTGGTAATGAGACCTACTTCTAAAATGTATAATAGTAGGCCCATTGTCACGTGGCAATGAGACTCACTTTCTGATTAATTTAAAAAAATATAATTATGTGATAGTGCAACCTAATTTCTTTTTAAAATATAAAAATAATGTTATGCTAGTATTGACATAGCAGTTAACTTACGAAGAGTTAACTTTGTCAAATTTTCCGTCCATTTAAGGTCTATTTTGAACGTTTTGAAAAATTTAGGATTCAATTTAAACACTTCAAAACATTAGGGTTTAAGTAGTTAATGTTGAGGTTCAAAATGCACTTTTGGCTTTTACAGTTTATAAAATTGATTGGTTTATTATTAAATCAGACAATTTTTATATAAATAGATTATTAAAACAAACTAAACAAGAAAGCTAGTCAGTTCATAATAATGGTTATCGAACTAACTAGTATAGTTCGGCTTTTAAAGCCCTAGTATTTTGTGTTTGTAACTATATCCTTTTATGCTTTTTTTAACTATTAATTCAAAGTTACAAACTTTTCTTATAAAATTTTTAAATTGAATTACAAAAAAGCTCACTTGACCTTTGATTTAAACAAATTTAAATTCAAGTGATGACCTTTAAAATAATTTGAGTTTACGTTTTTAATGTGAATATACATAATAACTCAACATTAGTTTTAAAAGCAATCCTAAAAAAAATAAAATTTACTTTTTATTACATTTATTATAATATTTAGTCTAATAAAAAACGTGAGTGTAGAGGAAAAGACCTCATCTAATTTATAAATAATTAATAAAAGAGTTTGGTAAAATAAATTTATAAATATTAGAACAAGGTTTATGTTTAATGATTTTGATGATAACTATATAATATTTCAAAATTTAAATTGGATTTATTTCCTTGTATAGGCAATGATATAATTCATAAAGGAAATAACATCATAGAATAATTGCTTCCTTCTTGCAAGAACCTTCTTTATAAACTTACCTTTTTGGAAATGATTCCATGACATCTAGAAGGATCTTATTAATTTGAATAATTAGCTCTGGAAGCCTTGACAGAATGTTCAAATATCAAAGATTTCAGTAAAGATAATATAAAAGATTAAGCAACGACTAGTTGAAGAAATTGTCCACTTAAGGAAGAGCCATTGCAGTTGCAAAACACACAAGACATAGACACGAGACTTGCAAAATATCTTACAGCTTCATTATTTCTTGAAAGTTATATCAAACTTTTTGTGCCTTAGAAAGTGATATCACTCTATTAAAAGAGATTGTTAAATCCTTCATACTTTTCTTGTTGAGAGATTGTAGAGGCTAGCAAAATACTAATAGTGTGGAAGGGTGAAGAACCTTGGAAAATATACACTTGTGAGCTTCAAGAGTCTCGTCAAATTAATACTTAGCGTTTATAGTGAAATACTCAAGTTAGATACATGGAGACTGGATGTAGGCTTCGTTATAAGCTGAACTAGTATAAATCTATTGTGTCATTTGCTCTCTCTTCCTTACTTATAAATTTTGCATTATAAGTTTGTATTTTCAAAAGACTCCTTCAATTTTATGATAAGATCCTTCTGTTTTTACCGTAAGAGGCTTCTTTTAAAATTAACAAGCTACTGTCAATTAACAGACTTCTTTCTTTTTGAGCGCTAGCAGGCTGTAAACAGGCTCCTATTGTTTTGAGCGCTAGCAGGCTCTTTTCGATTAATTGGTTCCTTTTTATTTGAGCATTAACAGGCTTCTTTCTTTTTTAATGTTAACAGGTTCCTTTCGAAAGTTTATAGGACCTTTCTATTTATAAATTTATTTTGTTTAACATGAGCTTATCAAATTGAAAGTACCTTGAATTTTAATTACTCACAATTCATCCCCCTCTTGCGTGTGTTTGCTTTATCATTTAGTATCAGAGTAAGGTTTTAGATTTATTATGTTTTTACAACACATGATAGATTATGGAGAACAATTTGGGAAGCCTTGAAGGACAATCTGTCTCAAAGTATCTTTACTTCAATGGAAATAACCACTCATACTGGAAAGAGAGAGTGACAATCTATCTCCAATTTGTAGATATTGAAGTTTGGCAAGTCATCAAAGTTGGAGCTACACTTCCCGCTATAGAAAAAGTAGGAGTATGGTTTGATGTTGATAGAAGAAATGCACAGCTAAACGCTAAAGCCAAACATCTTCTAATTTGTGCATTATCTCCAAAAGAATATAAGAAGATATCCTACTGCTCTACAGCAAAGGAAACGTGTGATAAACTACAAGTCTCCTTTGAAGGAACAAATGAGGCAAAGAAACATAAAATAACCCTTTTAGTGCATCAATACAAAACTATTAGCATGAAACAGAGAGAAATCATAGACGAATTCTTTAGACGGTTCAACAATATCATTGATACCTTAAAGAACTTGGGAAAGATATATCCCAATGATGAGCTCGTAACGAAGATTCTAAGATCACTACCAAAGGAACAGAGACCTAAGGTGACAACTCTAGAAATTGCAAAGGATCTAGACATCATTTCACTCGATTGGTTACGCGAAAATTTAATGATCCATGAAACCGAGCTTAGGAGAGATGAAGAATCCTCCTACAAAAAAGGAATGGCACTAAAAGCAACTGATGAATCAAACGATGATGAAAATGACATTGAATTGCAAATAGATGGAGATAACAAGTTCAACTTCATGGTCATAAAATATGCCTGCTTCTATAAAAAGAAGTTGATGAAGAAAAGAGAAGGAAACAAGAAAGCTGGGAACAACAGGTTTGTATCAAAAGGTAACATCAGCAATAACAATACATAAAATAATCAAATTATATGTTATCACTACAAGAAGCCTAAACACATAAGACTTAAATGTCCTTTTCTTCAAAAGGACAAGTCAGAGAACAAAAAATCAAGGAAGCAAGCTATGACTGCAGCCTGGTCTGATGAGGATTATGAAAACTTCGAAGAAGAAGAAGAGCCAGAAGAAGTCAAGTAATGTTTGCTTCATGGCTGAATCAGGAAATGATGAGGTATATTATTTTGACTTTGATATTAAAGTTAATGAATTGAAAATTCATATCATGAATTGTATGATCAGTACAAAAAGTTGACAGTGAAGTATTTCAAAGAAGTTGGAAGTCCAAGAACAATGATGCATATCTGAAGAGTAAGATTAAATCATTATAATTTGTGAATGAGAGTTTGGTGACCAAAAATATGTCTCTTGAAGTTGATTATAAGCAAAAAGTCTCTGAAAAGGAAGCTTTGGAAGAAAGAGTACCTAAGTTAGAAAATACTTTGTTTGAGAACGATCCTGATAAAGTAAAACAGTTAGAAGAAAAAGTTGTTGCATTGGAACTTGAAAAAGAGAAATATGCTGGAAAGATCTTATCTCTAGAAAATGATCATACAAATTTCTTTGATGGAAGGAAGAACCTAAATGCATTACTTGGTAGTGGTAAATGCATTTTTGATAAGGATGAATGGGTTACAATGAAAACAATAATTTTAAGCCATACAAGAATTTCTTTGTTAAATCCAGTAGTAGCTATAATTAAAATAGCAAGAATCTGATATATGGTGGAAATTATAGCAATTCTCATTCATCTATTTTATATTTCTATTGTAGTAGACATGGTCACATTAGTCATTCTTGTAACTTTCCTAAAATGAAGAAATTATCTCAAATATATTTTTAGAGACCGAAAGGTCAAGCTATTAACCTGAAAGGACTTAGAAAAATTTAGGTACCTAAAATGAGATAATATTTTTTGTAGATATGCTTCAAAATGGAGATAAGAGAAAATCAATGGATAGTCAACAGTGGCTGTTCGAGACATATGACAGATGAAATATCACATTTCAATTATATTGAAAAGAAACACGGACGTAATGTCGTCTTCGCTGATAAAAGTAAAGCAAAGGTCACCGGAATTGGTAAAATTGGTGATTCTGACTCTACATCTATTGATAATGTCCTTTACGTTAATGGTTTGAAATATAATATGTTAAGTGTAATTTAGTTATGTGGCAAGGGTTATAACGTGATTTTCTATGCATCTTATTATGAAATAGTCGATAATCATAATGATAATATTATATTCGTTGGTCCTAGAAATCAGAACATATACTATGCTCAACTGGAAAACATGTATTCACAAAGTGTTAAGTGTTTTGTTTCTCTAGAAAATGATTTGTTTATCTGGCATAGAAAATTGGACATGCTAGCATGTGCTATCAAAATTGTCCCAGAATGAGTTAGTAAAAGGACTACCTACCCTAAAGTTTGAAAGCAATCATGTTTGTGAGGCTTGTTTAAAAGGAAAACAAATCAGAAGCAGCTTCCCTCCTAAAAATATTGTGTCTACTAAACAACTGCTTGGACTTGTGCATGTGGATTTATTTGGTCCCACTAAGACTCAAAGTTTTAGTGGTAAACATTACGATTTTGTTTTAGTAGATGATTATTCCAGATTTACATAGGTTTACCTCCTATCAAATAAAAATGATGGTTTTAAAGTTTTTGAGAAGTTTTGTAAAAAATTCAAATAAAAAAAGGATATTGTATTACTTCAATTCAGAGCGATCATGAAGGAGAATTTGATAACAAAAACTTTGAAGATTTTTGTGATAATGACAGTATGACTCATAACTTTCTTGTCCAAGGACTCCTTAACAAAATGGTATCATTGAAAGAAAGAACAAGACCCTAGTTGATATGGCTAGGACAATGCTATGTAAAAGTGACCTACCCCATGGTTATTAGGCAGAAGCAGAATCCACTGCTTGTTATATACTCAATAGGTGCCTTATAAGACCTATTCTGAAAAGACCCCCTGTATGCTATGGAAAGGAAGAAAATCGAATGTCACTTACTTTTGAGAACTTGGTTATAAGTGGTTCATTCTAAATAATGGGAAAGATAACCTTGAAAAGTTCAATTTAAGATCAGATGAAGCTATCTTTCTAGGTTACAATATCGCTAGTAAAGAATTTAGAGTTTACAATAAGAAAATAAAGAAGATAGAAGAATCAATACACATAGTGTTTGATGAAGCACTACCTTTGACAATAGCAGTTGATTCAGATGATGAAGAACATCCCTTGGTTCTTAAAAATTCATCAATTACACTTATAAGACCTTTGAAATCTTAAGATCAAGTCCTTCTGAAGCTAGGACGGAGCAAGCTTATTCCTCTCAATAAGAGCCTATGTAATGAAGAACATCAAGAGAATGAAGAGGTCAAGATACAAAGCAATACATTTTGGGAGACCCTTCTAAAAGTCTAAGAACTAGATCATCCTTCAAGAACAACTTTGTTGCCCTCATCTCACAATTAGAACCAAAAACTGTTGAAAAGGCTCTTATTGATGAAAATTGGGTTTCAACCATGAAAGATGAACTAAATCAGATTGACAAAAACAAAGATTGGAATCTAGTACCTCGTCCGCAAAACAAGTCAATCATTGAAACTCGCTAGGATTTTAGAAACAAACTTGATGAAAATGGTAAGGTGTTCAGAAATAAAGCTAGACTTGTAGCTCAAGGTTATAATCAACAGGAAGGTATTGAATTTGATGGAACTTATGAGCTTGTTGCTAGATTGGAATTGATTAGAATTTTACTTTCCTTCGTATGTTACAGAAACTTCAAATTATTCTAAATGGACATCAAAAGTGCCTTCTTAAATGGATATATTAAGGAAGAAGTGTTTGTTAAGCAACCTCTAGGTTTTGAAGATGAATACCATCCTAATTACATCATGAAGTTGACTAAAGCCCTATATGGTCTAAAACAGGCTCCTCGAGCATGGTGTTAGAGGTTAAGTAATTTTCTGCCTGAGAATAACTTTGAAAGAGGAAAGGTAGATAAAACCTTATTCATTTAGAAAAAAGAGAATGATTTACTCATAGTGGAAATATATGTTTATCTTTTAGTGGAGAATTCTTAGCATTAATGCAGGGGGAGTTTGAAATGAGCATGATGAGAGAACTATCTTTCTTTCTTAGATTACAAATTAGGCAAACAGAAAAAGGAATTTTCATTACCCAAGATAAATACACAAAGGAACTCATCAAGAAGTACCATTTTGAGAATGCCAAACCTATGGCTATTCCTATATATGCTGGAACAAAAATTGATAAGGATGAAGAAGGCAAGGCTATGGATGAGACAAAGTATAGAGGAATGATTGGGTCACTACTATATCTTACAAGCTCAAGACTAGACATTATGCTTAGTGTGTGTCTTTGCGCACGCTTTCAAACAAATCCAAAAGAAAGCCACTTTCAAACAGTTAAGAGGATCTTTTGATATCTTCACGGAATTATGGATTTCGGATTATGGTATCCAAAAATTGACGCTTTTAATATAGTTAGCTATTGTTATGCAGATTATACAAGTAATAAAGTCGATCGAAAAAGAACAAGTGGTCACTGTCAATTTTTTGGAGGATGTCTAATTTCTTGATCTCACAAGAATCAAAATTGCACAACTCTTTCAACAACTAAAGCGTAATATATAGCAACTGCCAGTTGTTTTCTCAAATCTTATGGATGAAGCATCAATTTCAGGATTTCTCTTTAAACTTTAATCATATTCCTATATTATGTGATAATACTAGTGTAATAAATCTTCCAAAAAAATCATGTGCATCATTCTAAGACTAAGCATATAGAAATTAAGCATCATTTTCTTAGAGATCATGTTTTAGAAGGTACCATTGATCTTTTGCATGTTAATACTAAAAATCAGGTTGCTGATATCTTCATTAAACCACTCTCTGAAGATAGATTTTGCCTATTGAGAAATAAGCTTGGTATGTGCAAACTATCAGATATTATTTGTACATGAATTTTCTATGCTACTTCTCTCTGCTAACATTAGCAGGATCCTTCTTCTTTAGAAGGCTCCTCTCAAGTTCGAGACCTCTTCTTAGTTTTGTAGGCTCCTTCTAGCTTACATATAAAAGCCCTTCATCTCTTCTGCCCATCACAGAGGAGGAAGCACGGAAGCATGGGTGATAATGTGCGTATGACGAAGGGTTAATGCATTAATTGGACCATAATCTTAACAGTAGGAACAGTAGGAAGGTACGAAAAATCTTACATGTAAGCCAAATGCAAGTTTATGGTGAAAAATGTGATGATCAAGTTGTTTTAGCTAAAGACGTTGCGAAGTTTAACCCCTTAATTTGACCATGTAGTAGCTTCCATTGAATAATCAAAAGACCTATTAGTTTTCTCTTTTCATAAATTGATGGGATCCTTACAAGGCCATGAAGTGAGAATTAACAGGTCAACTAAGCAAACAGAGGAGAAGGCCTTTCACATAAAGGGGGAGACTTCAGTAATCAAAGGAAGCATGCAAGGTGACAACGGGCAGGCTACTGGAAGAAGTGCAGGCCAAGGACAAGAAAGTATGGGTCAAGGATAAGGAAGAGGACCAGGCTATTCAATACTAATGTAAACACTACAGTCACATCATGGCAAACTACTGGAGAAGACAAAATCAAGCAAGCTATGCAAAAAAGGAAATTGAAAATGATGATGAAGAGGAATATATGTTGTTATTGGAAAAAGTAGAACAAAAACTAAATGATCAAAATGTTTATAGAGACTAAGGCAATGTTTAAAGAGTTGGATGAGAGCTACAAGATGAGTGTCACGCTTAGAGACAACAAACAAATTCAAGTCAAAGAAAAGGCACAATTGAGGTGAGGAATAGTAATGGTAAAACTAAATACCTTTTCTTTTTTTTATTCCTAGCTTATCTAAGAGTTTGTTGAGTGTGGGGCAACTATTGTCAAATGGGTATTCTATGATGTTTGATAACTTATCATTCTTGATTAAGAATAATCAAACAGGTCAGGTTATAGCAAAAGTAGGCATGAAAAAGAACAAGCTATTTCCAGTAGCACTCTCAAATCTGGAGGATTGTGCCATGATAACAAAAGGAAGAGAAGAAACTAGGCTATGGTATAAGAGGTACATGCATCTAAATCTCAATGTGATGAAGTTGTTGCAACCAACAGTTATGGTGAGAGGGATGCCCAAGTTTAATGCTTTGGGAATGTCTAAAGCTTGTATTTCTAGGAAGCAAAGCAAAAGCCCCTCCCCAACAGGAAAGCCTTAGAGAGCATTGAACAACTTGGATTTAATCTATGCAAATTTGTGTGGTCCAATGAAGACAGAAAATTTTTAACATAGTAGATATTTCATGCTTTTAACTGATGATCATAGTCGTATGAGTTAGGTATATATTTTGCAGTAGAGGCATTTGAAGCTTTCAAGAAATTTAGAGCCCTTGTTGAGAAAAAAGGCGAACAATATGTTTAAGCACTAAGAATAGGTCGAGGAAGAGAGTTTACTTCACAAAAGTTTAGTTCATTTTGTGAAGAGCACAACATTCATAGAGAGCTCACTACTCCATATACACTGGCGCAAAATGGAGTGGTTAAGCACAAGAATCGAACTGTAGTAAAAATGGCACGAAGTATGCTCCAAGAGAAAGGATTGCTAACACAACTTTGAAAGGATTGCTAACACAACTCTAAGGAGAAGTTGTCACTATAGCTATTTACATGCTAAATATTTCACTGACAAGGGCTATTCAAGATCAGACACCATATGAAGTTTGGACAGGAAGAAGTTCGAGGGTAAATCATTTAAAGGTCTTTGGGTGTGTTGCTTATACTTTGATCAACTCACAAATTCACAACAAATTAGATAAAAATCCATAAAATATGTCTTTATTGGCTATTGCATTAACTCGAAAGCATATAGTCTATACAATCCTACAAACAGAAAAATTATTATTAGTAGGAATGTGATATTTAATAAGCAAGGAAGATGGATATGGCAAGAAGGCAATGATGTGGTTATTTTACTTGAAGAATTTGTTACTAAGGAAGAGCATCCCATTAATGATAATCAGTTACAAACCCCAACCTGGGACTCCCTACAGGTCTACTCTATCAACACTTGTGACATCTGAAGTAATTTCTCCATCAAGAAGTGGAGCATCTTCAAGCTCATCAAGTTTAACTGAAGAAGAGGGGCCATAAGGATACAAATCCTTGAGAGAGATATATGAGACAACACAAGCTCTGTCTGTGGCTTATCCAAGTTCCTTCGAAGAAGCTATGGAGAAAGAAGAATGGAAGTAACCAATGAAGGAGGAAATGAAGGTAATTGAGAGGAATGACACATGGGAGTTGACAGAATTACCAAAAGATAAGCAGTCAATTGGAGTCAAATGGGTGTTTTGAACCAAGTATAATGTAGATGGAAGCATATAGAAGAATAAAGCACGACTGGTGGAAAAGGGATACTCTTGGCAATATGGTATCGATTATGAAGACACATTCTCACTTGTTACACGATTTGAAACAGTGAGAACATTGTTGGATCTTGCTGCACAATTAAGCTGGCCAATATACCAATTTGATGTAAAGTCTGCTTTCCTGAATAAGGAGATAGAAGAAATGGTCTACGTTGCATAGGTTTTGAAGTTCAAGGCGAAGAAGGGAAAGTGTATATGTTGAGAAAGCACTCTATGGGTTAAAACAAGCCCTTAGAGCATAATACGGAAGATTAAACTCCTACGTCGTCGAGAATGACTTCGAGAGAAGCCAAAATGAGCCTACATTCTACATAAAGAAGTAAGGAAAAGATGTTTTGTTTGATAGTGTAAAATCCCGATACCCATGTTAAGGCTAGAATAAATAATTATGAGAAATTTCTATGAAAATAGGAAAATACACGTCATGCATAAGTTAATTGTGACATACACATTTATTTTGCATATTCATATGATTGTACATGCATTCATTGGCATTTCCGGGTAAAATTAATTTATAAGTGGAAGTTGTGGATTAAATTGGAGTGTATTAAATATGTTTTGGCAATTTTGGTATATTTTCTTGTCAAATTTTTGGTGATTTTTTTTAAATATATATATATATTAAAATTTGGACCAATTATGGTGTGACACATGGCAACATATGTATATGACAAATGGCTTGTATATATGGTGACATGTGGCAATAATACAAATGTGACAAATGACAAATTGCTATTATGACAAATGGTGAATCAGTAGAGACAAATAGCACACGTGAAGGACATGCAATGAACCCACGTATTATTATGTTTTAGTTAGGAAGAAACCACTGTAGCTTCTGTTCTCCACTGAAACACTCAGCACCGCGATTCTCTTCCCTGTTCTTCATCACCGAATAGGAACTTATTATACTTTTGTGTCGTTGATTTCTCTTTCAGTGCTGGAGTAATTGTTGACTCAAGTAAGTGATTTTAATGTTGTTTCCACTATGTAAATGAATATGTGTATGAGAGGTTGGAAAAGTGTAGTTTCGATACTAAATGAACTAAACGAAATATTTGTAAAATATGGATATATTGTTTTTTGCATGTTTGTGGAACAATAGGTCATAAGGTAGTGTTGAGGTGAGTTTCGAGCTAGTAGAATCTTTAGACTGTGTTTAGGAAGAGTGCAGAAAGTCAAGAAAAATGATGAACTCATACTCTGTATTTTACTACACATGTGTGAATATATGGTTGTTTACTGTTCACGCATGAATTCGTGGAAAATGAATTTTGGTGAGGTTCTGATATTAAGATGAGATAAAACAAGTGATTGTGTTGAACAAAAGATAAAGAGAAGGTGCAGTAAAATAGAAAGTGTGTGAATAGTGATATACGGTTGTTAATTGATCACGTTGAATTTTGAATTTTGGTTTATTATTGAGCTGAAAGAGGAGTAGGAATTGGTCAATTCAATGAATTAAACTTGTTAATGAATGAGTTTACTGAGTGTTGTGTATTTTGAACCAATACCAAAAAAAAAATGAAACAAGTGTAGTAAGCATGAAAACGCAGTAGCGAGAGAGGGGAAATATATGGGATTTCAGATTTATGATTGTTGACGTGTAAATGTGATTCTGACTTATTTAAAGAGTGGTTTGAAGTTAGAAATGCATGATTAAAAAGTTAAAAGGATTGTGTTTAGTCTGGAGAAAAAGAAAAAAAAGAAATGACAAAGTTGTTTCGGTAAGGAAGAGAAGAAGAAAATCTGGGTTTGGGTAGAAGATGGAGATTTGTGTGCTAGAAGGAGAAAAGGTGGTGGTTACATGTGTAAGTTTATGAACAGAGTATTTTATTGAATAGTCCTAAGTTTTTGGTTATAACTTTTTCATCCGAACTCCAAATGACTTGAAACTTAGATCAATGGATTCTTAAGATATTTTTCTTTCTCTCCATAAAAATTTAGAGCTATGTGAATTGATTTGAAAGTGATTGATGGGATGAAAGTATGAAAGTCTGCTGGAATGTTATGAACTGGAAAATTTTCATGAACATGTTTCGGTATTCTGATGATAACTTGAGCTGTAGATTTCTGAATGAGTTGATTCTTAATTCAGATTAAACTAGAGATATATGTCTACAACTTTCTTGAAGAAGTTGACTTTTAATTTTATCTCTAAGATTTTCAAATTTGGCATGTAATTAAGTCTCAGCTTAGGTTGTAGCACTACTAGGGACATAAATCATATCCTGTGGTTATTGAATAAACTGTATTGATGTAGGCCGAATTAGACTAAGGTGTCTTCACCAAAGTTGTAGCTTATTCTCTTAGTTTTAAATTGGTATAAATTTTGTAATTTTTGGACATCTGAGCTAAAAGATATGAGTTGTACAATTAGAGGGAATGATCATATACTAACCAAAAGGTCAAATGTGCACAATCTGTGGTATTTTATGCATAACTCATCGAATACTGAATCAAATTGCAATACTCTATCATAAATTACTATTCTAGCCTTAACATGGGTATCGAGATGTTATATATAGATTATCTCGATTTCTTTTGTATGGGGAGTTTTAACTTTCGTTTCGTGTGCCTGCAATATGTATAGATATAGGCTCTTCTTCTTTTTGTTTTATTTTTGTTTGATTTTAAGCCTTAGATGCATATTTTATCTCCAGACCTTTAAACAATCTTAAAATATTTAGTTTAAATCAATATTTAATTATATATGTAGAATTGGTGGAACAATACACCTTTAAAGTAATTTATAATTTTAGTTATAAAAAACCATTGTTATCACTCAAATGTAAAAAAAGAAAAGGATTAAATTTCAAAGTAAAAGTTTGGAAAAGCACTAAACCATTCTCGATTTGAGATCTTTGTTGTAGCACCTTTAACATTTTAGAGACTTGTCATATTATAAAAAAGTTGGTAAAGAAAGGAACTGAAATGATATACCTTTTATGTATGTCATCATATGATAAAACACGATCTTTATAAACAAGCATATTTATAATTTCATTCATTTTTTTCCTGGATAAATCATTTATATCTCGAATTTGGAAAACTAGAAATTAAAAAAATTTACTTTCGATTAATTACAAGAATAAAAAGACAAAAAGAAGGCTATATGTAATTACATAATGTTATTCCAACTTGTTTAGTAGTAAGGAGACTCTCTCAAGAGAAGAGATAGTTCTAACTTCCTTTTACCTCGACTATTTACATAAAAGAATAATTATTGTCAGATACAATCATGACATTATCTCATTCCTTGTGATGGAGATCTTCTCGTATAAAACATGAGCATATCTTAGGAGACTATACTAGTCCAACAAAAGCAGTATCATTTGACTCATAAGCAAAAAGAGCACACATCATACTGAAGAACCCTTTAACACAACCGTGTAGAAACTACCAAAATTAATTACGTTTGAGATTTGGTTGGCCTCCTACTTGATTACTCAAAATTTGTGTCGATTTTTTTAATTCGGAGGGAAGGATACACAGAATTTGTTTCTACTACTTAAAGGTTAATGGAATAAATTGAAAGGGTTAAATAAAATATAATATACGTTAGGAGGAGGACGAAGATCCAATTGGTCGTTAGTATAGACTTAATAATTAAATAATAATATTTAATAATTAATAATAACATGCACGATTATAAGTATATAGTTAACGATAATAAAATTAATAATTACATAATTAAAAATTAATAATAATAATAATAATTAACAATGACATAATTAATGACAAATAATTATTAATTAATAATAACTAAGAATTAGTAAAAACATGTAATAATTTATAATTAATAATAACATTAATAAAAAATAAAAAATATTTAATAATAAATAATATCATAATTAGTAATCAAATAATAATTAATTATCATTAATTATTAAATGATAATAACATGCACGGTTGTGAGTTAACAATTCATAACCGTGCATGCAATAGTATATAATTAATAATACTTGTGAGTCGACGAAGAGTGTGGATTATTAGAATCGTTGGATGAATTGGACGGTTAGATAAAGAAACGGCCCAATTAAATAAATTTTAAAGTGACGTGATTGAGACCTGTCAAGTATTGCCAATTTCGAAGACGGAACATCTTGTTTCATCTTTCATTTCAAATCAACGTTAAATCCCTTAATTAAATAATAATTAAGACATCAATTGTGAATTGTTTGGTGTAGTGTCTAGATAAAGAAAGAGTGCATTTATACTTAAACAGGAAGCTGAAGAGACTTGGAGATTATTCAAGAGTCTTGGTTAAGTGGGGCATGTTGGAGTTTTCCACAACCATAGTTTTTCTGTTAAGCAAACATAGTTTTCATTTCACTTTCATTTGTTATCCCCAAGCAACCATTAAAAGCATGCTGAATGGAGGACATACTTTAACAGTAGACTATAATATTGCATCTTCTCACTCAATTATTCTCAACATTTGTGTCAATTGATAAGAATCGTCATTTATAGTACTGCATCTTCTCCCTTAATTACTCTCAATATTTGTGTAAATAATCTAATCTTATCATTTATTAAGTCATTTATGATAGAAAGTGAAGCCCTTTTTCAGTCACACAAGACCCTAATCGGAAGCCCCCAAATCAAAGATGACAATAGAGGTTGAGTATCTAAACCAAAAAGCTTGACCCAAAAATCCAAGAACTGGAGTAAAGACTAAGGAACCAATATAAGAATCATCGAAATCAAAAGGCCTACGAAATCACCGATGCACTCATCAAATAACAAAGAAAGAAAAATCCAAACTTTGAGAAAGATATAACCTGTGATTAACATTTTTCTAAAAAATCAGACATAAATTAAATATTGAAACTTTAAACGATATAATCCCATTTTCATTACCATTATGAAGAAAAAAGGATAATGCAGGAAGTGGATCAGCTAGTTTCTTCGATCTTTATGGAATAGATGAGATCGAAAAGTAGGTGAACAACGAAGGAGAAACCTTACTCGCAGAAAAAGTATAAGATTGGGAAATAATAATGAACAGTACTTACAAATCGAGCATTTCTTTTTCCTTGTCGGTGTCGAGAGCGATCTCTTTTAGTAAAAAGTTTGTCATCTAGTGGATCGCAGACACTTGCATCGTAACAAGAAAAAGAAAAATAAGAATATTAGAATATTATTGAGTGAAACAAAACCAAACCTAGGCGTAGAGTTATTTATGTAATAAGTTGAACAAATCTCTAACTCATCCAACATCGCTCAAAGCCTCAAAAGAAGAGAGCAGAAACTGTCATTAGGGAGAGGAAGAAAGGGCTTTGTGAATACATTTAAGGTTGAACCTTCAAGAGTTTCATGGCTACACAGAATAAATTGGGGCCGTTTGGTGATGGGAATAAATTGGGGCTGTTAGATTAGGAGACCTGGGCACGACGATGATGACATTCGTTCACGCTTAGTGTATCATACTTAATAGGAGGACATGGATTGAGTCACCTTATGGACTATTCTTTTTCCTTTGCTTCTTCTTAGTTTCTTATAATCTAATGGAGAAGTTTTTTACTTTTGATAGTTAGCTCAAAGCCGTTTCGTTATCGGTATCTTTCGAGTGTACACATGCGGAATCTATATTCATAATTACCATCTTTCGAGTGTATATTGAATTGAGTGAGAAGATGCAATGAGCTGAGGGTTTACATCAATTTTTTAGTTTGTCCAACTAATGAAAGACACATTCCAGCCATGGACCAGCAAGTATGGCAGACCACACAACGACGTTCCTGTTATTGTCTTTTGTCTTGTTGGCCAGGCTAACTGTTTGAAACAATGAACTTTCACTATAACTTGGACAGAATAATCATTCAGAATACAAGTTCAAGACACCAAAATGGTTCGAGTCTGAAAACTCAAAGAGAACACACTGATCATTCCATGAGTTTCAGGATGAAATAAATCAGCTTATTAATTCGTTCTCACCAAAGTTCATTCCATAGGTAACAACACAAAACTCGGTTCCTTAGCTCTTATCACCATACTTTACAGGTAAAGGAATGCATGAAAATGAAGTAAGCTAATGGGAACTGCTACTTCCGAGCCAGAAGCGTATCAAAAGCCAATTGAACATTATAAACCAACTGCTCAACATATCTGACGGCTGAAAATGATGGAATGAGAAGTAATGCCTATGGCAGTTCAAGTCGATTTCACAGAGGAAAAATAGTCACATGAAGAGCAGAAGTATAAGTAATTGCAGAGAAGGTAAATGTCGGCAAGAAATAAGTGATGACTGCAAGAAGATCGGGATTAAATCGATACTGGAGAATGTCATTCCTAAGTGCATAATTTATCACATTTTGACTACTTGAATCTGCCATACTGAACAGAACAAAGTCCTGAGATGCACTGCAAGATTATTCTCATTAAAGAGAGAAATGTGAAAGAAACAATGATCACTATGTCATACCGAAAGTAATCCATACATGCATAGTAAAGAAGAGAAGCTAAGAATACAGCAGAAGTTGGTTTCTTATCAACATCTTTTCCCGTACCTTTTTATTAAACTGCCTGCAAAGTCAAGGTACTTTTACAAACAGAAGACGTCAGCCAGTATCTCAATGATTTCTCTCACTCAAAAAAGTAAAGAAACGAAAAGAAGACACGAATGAATCTAAAGGTTGCAAGTAAAAGGTCATACTCAAAATGGCTATATTACACATGAAGCACATCAGCCCTGTAAAAATTCATAAGAACCTTATACCAGATACTGACGCACTACAATCTATCAAGAGACATCAGAATCTACCTCTCTGAAGATAACAGAAAACTATTGGAGTAAATCAAAGTTTGTGTCACATACAGCACAGTTAGCCCATTTATCTAGTGAAAATGCTGCTTCACTAAGTCTGAGTTGAGGAGACAATAGGGACAGAATCTTCCAGCTTAATTCTAGAACCTATGGAGCCATCAGAGACAGAACGAGCTCTCTCAGTAGCATTTCCCTCTTTTCCAGGCTCATCTAGGCCGACAACTTGAGCAAAACTCTTGGACATCTGCTTCATGAAATCACTGGTTTTGGTGACAGCATTTAAGTGCTCATTTTCATTGGCTACACTTACTGCCACCAGACTGGCCTGTTGCCTGGCCTTGCGTTCTTGCATGACTTTCTGGCGGTTCTCATAAAAGTCAAAATCGTCAAGAATGGACATATCAGTTTCATGTTTCTTGAATATGTTCAACATCTCAATACCCTGCTCCAATTTCACCTGCAACATCATAGTTGATAATCAGCACCAAATGAGTATCAAATTCGTTCACAGGGACCAACTTTCCCTTAAAAGAATAAGCAACCATGCGTCATCCAAAACTTCTACAACAGCAGGAATGACAAGTTCATAACTATAAATTTGACTCGTGGGGATAGTAGCTAGCCACATTGAATTATAGAATAATTCAGAAAGGTGATTGCAAATGGATAAACAATGATAAAAAACATGCCGAGCAAAGAGCTGTACATCAGAATAAAAATAGACAAAGGGAATGAGCAAATGATTGAAGTTCACCAGGGACACCATGTGTTGTTAGAATCAAAAGATAGAGCTGCTACACTCTACCTTTACTATACAAGAAAAATTAGAAAAAGTCGAACCTACCAAAAGAAAGTTCTTCTTAGTTAAAACATTTTGAGTTCAGAAAAGCTCAAAATTGTAGTAGGAACTACATGTTTAGGGAAATATAGAACAAAAGTCTTAAGCTCATTCTCAAACCAGGGGACTCCACATCAGGAAAAAGATCACGAAAAAACTCCAAGAAATAACCAACAGAATTCCTACCTCCTGTGTGTCTCGACTGTTAGTGACAGGCTTGTTGTCATTATTTTCAAGCACAATGTGGCGGAACTGACTATTGGGGACATCTTTGATAATATGCCACTTAACAGGGAACTGTCCACTCCACTTATCTTGCTGCCAGAAATCTGCACTCTTGTCAAAGTCAACAGGTCCAATCATTTCAGCTACTCCACAGAACTGAGCACTGGCATTCACCTGCATGAGAGAGTGAATAAAATTTTCAAGCACGCTCGAGAAGATGAAATATAAGAACAACTTAAGTACAAGAACGAAAATATAGAGGGAAGTTAACTAGTTTCTTCCATTATTTGGAAGGCATCAATATTGAACTTACAAACTCAAGAAGCCTAGAGACTTTTGTAGAAGTTCTAAGAACAGATTTCACTAAAAGGTCAGCAAATAAGCTGTAGTTTGCAACAACTAACAGCAGTCAACTTGGTCATCCAAGACTGCAGCTAGCAAAAGTCATCACTGCACTAAGTTGATTGCTTCTACCAATTAGCAAAAGAGATACTTACTGAGAAGAAGAGAAAAACTGGGCTCGGTTCCATTTTCTCTTTAGCTTCATGATAGGCAGCATCAAGTTTTCGGTTCCCATTTGGCGTGCTGGCCCAGACACCATATTTGATGCTCTTGTGAACATTATCCTCACTGTATGATTTGATGATGAAGAACTTGGCATCATGGTATTCAGTAACAAAATCTGGTTGGTTATACAATTCATCATGAACCTTGGCAGTGGTTTTGCTATTTTTGTTATGTTCGTCAGAAGAACCAAGTTCAGCTGTATTTTGATTCTTGGGTTTTGATGCCCTTGGTCCACGGTTTTGCTCACTAAGGATATCAAGATTACCATTGCAGCCACAAAGGGCAACACTTCCCCTTCCCCGCCATTTACTATTTTCAGGAGAAAGCCAGCCCCGACTGTTTGTTCCTAAACTAGAAAAAGGTGCACCTCCAAAGTTGGGTCCCTGATTAAAAGATCCATGTAAGTAGCCTCTACCGAATGAGTTTGGACCAGATCCATGACCATGAAATGTTCTTTGATGTTGAGATGCCTGTCAAAAACCACAAAATCAGCAATTATATTAAAACCAATGCCAACTTCATGATGGTAGCTAATAATACCAGTGCTTATTACTCACTAGTCACTGCTGTCAGCTGACAATAAACGCCAGGCAAGAAAATATATGACATTATAAGCAAAATAAAATCAACCCAAAGTGCCCATTATAACAGAGTAACCATCAATCCCCTGCAAGGTGCCTAAAAATCACACTGACACAACAAAATAAAAGCCAGCATAAAGCCTATATATAATATGGAATACCAAGATGGTCCCCTAATGTACACTTGAAATTTGAAAACTAGGATATACTTGGTGCACAACAAACTAGCAGCCAATGGTTGCAACCAGAATTATTGTTTTAGAAGTCTAAGGCTTTAATCAAAGGGCAGGCGCGCTATTAGGATCAATCAATGCCAAAAAAAACTGAGGTAACTTTGTTTCTACGTAGATAAAAACCGGAAAGCATAAACCTTTTCAACTTTCTGCTAAAGTAGATGAACTAAAAAGCTAAAAAGTTAAACTTTTCATGATCAGACCAGAATAATAAACAGGTAAAACATTTTAGATAGAAACATCCAGAGATGCAATTACACTAAAAGGAGAACCAACCATTCCAACATTCTGTCCAAATGAACCAAATGAGCCAATTGGCTGAGGAGAAACTGCTGGTGATATTGGAGTCAGGGGCCTATGTCTCTCAGAGGGCTTTGACCAATCTGACCAAATGCCTCCAGACATTAATCCATCAAACCCTTGTCGTGATTCATAAACACCCACAGTACCAAGATTTCCAGGAAAACTTCCTCCACCAAAAGATCCCATTGAAGGAGGGTAACTAGGCCTTGGTCCAAAGAGTATACTATCACCTTGTTGGTCAATACTTCCTAAAGTATTGATCTCTGGTTGTGAAACTGGAGTTGGTGAATTGATATATGGCATACTAGGAGGACCTAGCTGTTGATAGTAAGGCGGACCAGAAAATGGAAATTGCTGCGGGGAGAATAACTGGGCATCTGTACCTACTGAAGGCAGAGGTGTTGTCACTGGAGAATATGGCCCGTATGGCATGTGCGGACTATATCCGTATCCTGGATGAAATACAACAGAAGGATTTTCGTTGTAGATTCCCTGTATAAATTCAGATGTTAGGGAAGACTAAGCAAGTCAAACTGCAAATCCGCATACCAAAGAGACGAAGGAAAAATAAACTAACAGGTGATCCAATATCCAATCCTTCAGCATTGACGTATGAAGGATATTCTTCCCAATCATTGGCGGCATTCCCATAACCTGGTTGATAGATGTATTAGAAATGGTCCCATTAATTAAGTATTTAAAAGATCATAAAACTACAAGTACATCATTTTGATACAGCTAGCTTGAAGTTTCTATGACTAACCTCCATAGTAGAAGGGCTGCGCTTGAGGGGCATAGATGTTAGGTGGGTAGATGGAACGATCTCCAGGTGAACCAAATGATCCTGGTTGACCTGCATTGTCCCTCGGATGACCTATTGTAGCAACATCCTGCGTTGAATTAGGGGAAACTGACGTCTCACTTTTTGCTGTTACAGGCTGATAGGAAACCAAAAATGTCACTGCTAAAGCATTTTTCGTAACTGATCCACAGAAAGAAATCACTAAAAGTTTTAGAGTTAAGCATAACTACCAGCTCCTTCATGCTATCTGGCTCAGCAGCTTTCTCCTCTGCATCCATCAATAGTATGATCAGCGACTTTCGAAGACAGGGATTACAAATATTTGACTAACCAAAGCTAAAATTGATGATAGAAAACTTGAAGCTATCAATACTCACTCCTAAGCAAAGATGATAAAAGAGAGGGGGGTTGTTTTAAAAAAGGAAACATAACTTTTAAGGTAAAAAAGAGTAGTCTACTCGATTTGGATAATATCAAGAGTATGTCAAATTATCAAATCAAGATCGGAAGATGACAGACCAAAACCATTCATGAAAGAGGGAACCCAGAATTAACAAAATTCAGGGCACCGAATAACTAAGGAGTCTCAGATCTCGACAAAACGACGCCTATCAATCCACCCAAGTCCTGATCAAAGTCTATCGCCATTTGCGCATTCTATCTAAAGCAACAACTTAACAACCTTAAAGGGCAAAATAACCCTCAAGAATCACCGACAAGATAGAAAACCATATAGAACGAGATGAAAATGATTGAATCTTTATTCAAAGGGTACCAAAAGAACAAAAAAATCAACACTCGCAAACCACGACACCCACCGACTCATCGATTTCCACCGCCATAGATAAAGAAATCTAACATAGACCCAGAATTCAACAAACCCAGACAGACTCTTCAAATCTAAATCAAGATCAAAACTTGCAAGACACCCTGAAGATATATCACATAGTTTTTATCAAAAAGAAGGCACAGTTAAAGTTGGGTGGTTGAGGTACCAATGATACGATCTGTTACTTGTGACTGGGTTGCCGCCATGAATCAGAAGGGAAGATCTTGTGGGAAGTGGAACTGCCCCTCAGAATCTAAGCAAAAGACAGAGACAGTATCTAACCTATAAGTTCAGATACTATATAAGCACAAACATCATTAAAGGGACAACCTTTTTGTAATGGATATTTGTGTATTTTCGGTCAGAAACAGGAAGAACCTTCTTACTCCTCTGGGTTCAGTTTGTTTGCAATTTAATAATATATATATGGAAAGGAAGAAAGATAGGTACTTTTATAATGGTAAAAATATGCAAGTTTAAACAGGTACACACAGCAGTTGCAGTGAAACGGGAAGAGAAGTTGGACAAGATCCACATGTACCTTCTCATGGCTCCAAACTCACACATGAAATAGTGTTTCGTTAACTATCACCCACACATTTACGTCTTTTCTCATCTTTTTGTCTTATCTTGTCTTTTTTTTTAAAAATTTACTTATAATATATAAATATAAGATTATTAAGCTTAAAAATGACACACATCTCTCATATTATTTAATTTTTAAAAATCACAATTTGACATTTTTTAAAATTAATACTTTTAACAAAAAATTAAAACAAAGAGATTGTAGAAAATATTGAATTAACCATAGAAATTTTTGAAAAATATAATCAAATTATAGGAGAGATGTGTAGCTTTTTTCTTATTGGTTCTTGTGGGTTAAATTACTTTATTTTGTGTTCAATTATTTTTTGATAATAAAAAACTTGTAACTCGACAAGTAATTTTAATAATTGAAATATATTAATTAATAAATACTATTTTATAAATAAAGTTTTACTTATATACTTATTTATTTTATTAGAATATAATAAAGTTTGTTGCTATATTTATTAATAAATATTATGTAAGAGATTAAAATAGAATTATTTGCTAGATTAATTAATAAAATTAATTTATTTCTATTTGTGTTAAATATCAATGATAAAAATATAACTAGACTAGCATTAACAAAGTAAACATGTTTTTATTTTTGTTCAAAAAATAAAAATTAAAATCAGGTAATAAAAGTAAAATTTTATAATAAAAATAAAAGTGAAATCAAATAATTCTTAAATATCTTAAGTATTACTTTTAGTCTTCTAATAATGACATCACACTAAAGTAAAAAGTAAAACAAAAATTAATTAATTCTAATATTGGTTTCCTTTTTTCAATTTTAAATATTTATATGCAAATATTTTTTATTAAAAAATTATACACATAGATCTATTTGTTTTTAATATAAATTATTAACACCCTCATATCAGTTTGTTTAAATTTATTATTTAATTTTAAATTATTAGTACACTCTTTGTGAACAAAAGATCAAGAATTCGAATCAAGAAAATAGTTTATTTGTAAAATGTAAAAAAAAGGTTGCATACAATTGATAACCGCCTTTCGACACTCACAAATTGGGAGCCTTGAGAAGTGGAATTTGCTCTTTTTCCTTTGTTTTGCATACATTAAGAAATTAGAATATATTACATAAACATAAACAATCCTACATCCCACCAATATAAAAAGAATATATAACAAAAGATATGTGGTGAAAACTTGCATGAACTAAAACTTAAATTTTGGTCCAATTATTATTAAGTATAACTTTATTTTTTTTATAAAGATAAACAACTCAACTATCTTGAATACTCCATGTACTCTATTTATTGTCCTTGGCATTGAAACAATCTAAACTTTTGATCTATACCAAGTTCTGCAGATAGATTCTATACTGAGATACTGCAAGGAATACCCTGTCCTGTAACTCCTGGATCAGAAAAAGGCTTCAAGGACTGGTATGGCACAACACCAGCTCCACATCTGTTCTTCAATTTCTCATCAGAATTTCTTTCACTGATGACCCTTTCCAGCTCTCCCAACCTGTATCTGAATTTCTCAAAAGCTGCCTTTATCACAGGATCATCAGCCCATGAAGGCTCTATGTTCTGTCCTATATATTCCTCATCAGGAGAATGGATTGACATTACATTCATGGCCGCCATTACTCTAGTTGCCTGAGGCTTTGAAGGGAATGTTGCCAATAGTACAGCTTCAGGTTTTTCTAGGAAGTGTTCCAACTCTTCTTCTGTAGGATCTTCTGATGGCATTTTTGTTCTTGCGATGGTTGGCCTGTTAGGGAAGTGTCCTCCAGTTATGTACTGTCCAAAGTTCACTGCTGCATGGTGACCTGAAGCTATCCATACAATGGTGGTCATGATGTCGATTAGATCTCCAGGGGTTTTGAGTTGTGGCCACCATGGCTCTTCCTTTTTATCACCATGTCCAACTGTTCGAATCTCAGTCCACCATGCTTGGAGCTCTTGATCGGAGAGGACTAAGCTTGGATCAGGATAGAAATGGTGTACATAGTCTGTAATCCATTGTTTGATGATGTCCCACAAAAGCAGTCCATCGCTTGCAAAAGGGTAGTCTTCAATAGTGAGCTTTAAGCCATGGGGTTCAGTTACGTCTTCAATGGCCATTCCTCTTTCAGAAACCAAAGTTCAGTGGGATTAAAGAGAAGCTTCTGCTATTTAGAGACATATATTTCAGGAAAAGGTAGAACATATTGTGTCATTTTACCTGCTAATAAGATCACTGGGAAGTGCCTGATGATCGAATCGCCATTGTTGATCGTATACAGAAGAACAAAACTCCATCGCGTACTTGCCAAGTGCATATGATGACTCTATCATACCACCTGCATTGATCAGTGCCTCTCGAGCTACCGCATTGGTCTCCAATGTGTATCGGAAATGAGGATTTAAGAGTCTGTAAATCGGATGCATCACACTGAGTTGCCTCTTGGTTGCAATAATGAACGGCTCAATAACGCAATGTGTTCTTAACCTGCAAAAAAATAAACGTTGACGATGATCCAACAGAACAAAGTGTCATTGACTGTTATCCAACTCTCACTGTTACGAGAACTCGATATTGATCCATACCAGTGGCTAACAAGTTGGTGGTAACATGAGTCATGGGCAAGCACGTGTGCTTTGGCTAGCTTCCATAGCCACCGACCTGTGGAATGCCAACATGGAGTGTACACTTGCTTCCACTGAGGCTTTCCATTCATCGGTGGTCGAGTCAGCTCAATCGCTAGAGGTCTCAAAGTGCCCTCCGGTGTCAGGAAGAAAAATGTACGAGACCCGTACAGTGTTCTGCCTTTGATTGCCCTTACTCTGCTAACGTATGGTAAGAGCAGATCATGGTAATCCAGGATAAACAGTTTCCTTCTCCTTATGGCCTGAAACATCATGAGTTGCAGATGTTAATGGTGATGCAAGAAAATAGTTGCTCCATTAACTTTCCATTCTTGGAAATGGATGGTTCTTTCTTTCACCTCTTCAACTCTGATGATCCCTCCAATTTCTGCTTCGATCAGCTCCTTGGTAATGGCGGATTCTGCCGGACCATAGATTGAAGGGTCAAGTTTGCTCGTCAATGGCCATTCCTGTATGATCTCAACACATGTTAAACGAAGTAGATTTTGGAACCTGAAATCTGAAATTTTGTGTAGGAACTGTTGATCATACCGTGACCAGCTTGATGCTGTATGGATTAAGACCAGCAAGAGTCTGCCTAGTAAATTCGTCGTCGCTGATCCAAAAGAATTTGTTTTCTGCAAAAAATTCAGAAGTTCATGTGAAAGGGATAAAGGTTACCAATATATAGGCTGTGCTTCTTGAGAAACCTAAATTCGTATCTTGAATTCAAACAAAACGAGTTAAGATTGAACTCAATCGTGGAGCCTAAACGAGTCCAAACCAATTTGACATAAATATTGGGTTTAAAAAATTTGTAAAACTCAAACTCGATCGGATTTGAATATCCAAATCGATCAAATTGTACAGGATCCATGAACTTTAATTCGAATCCAAGCTAATTTATCATCCTTGTCCTGTTCCTAAATTTTAAGAAAGGCTCCCATATCATTAGACTACTAACTTAGTTAGGTTGAACAACTTAGTGGTACCAATATATTACTAAAGAAGAAAATGGATATCGATCTTACTCTCCATTGTTGAAGGGGTCTCAAATCGCAAGACATCACGTCCATTGATGATAGCCTTGGAAAGCCAAGGCAGTATTCTCTTCGAAAACCCTTTCTCGGAAAGTGGAGGCGTATCAATCCTTTCACTGAACAATGGGTGTTGGAAACCACTCTCAGCTTCTGATATCACATCTCCTAATGTTAGTATCAACGCGTTAAACACCGAGTACACGGTCTTCGCTGAGATTGTCAGCTGCTTCACTTCCGAGAACGTTTCATCTCTTGGAACATAGAAACCTCTCACTCTCTTCTCACAGCATGCATCTATTCACACAAAAGGGGTTATAAAAAAGAAAATTTGAGACTATTCAGAGGATTTTTTGAATTAAGGAAAGAAAAAAAAAAAATATTGTAACAAAACGTGCCTCGTTTACACCGAGCGCGACCGGTTCGACACCGTCGAGGATAAGGAAGGTGTTTGCCACCCAAAACGGGTCTAGCGAGGTCCGGAGATGAATCGGGGTCTCCTATATCATTATAAACATCATACTCGTATATTCTATCTCCTGCTCTTCGTTCTCCGTTACCATTCCCTCTCAGAAGTACAAGTTCTTCTTCTCTTAGCCCCCTCAGGCCATCTGGTGTTTGTGATGGCAAGTATGCCTGCATGCACCACATAATAATAATAACAACGTAGGGCAGTAACAAATAATTAAAAAAAATCACTCAATTCGATCATAAAAATTCTAATTTTATTTGTTTTATTTTTAACTTTTTAGTTTAATTTATTTTAATAATTTTAATTATTAAAAATTAACAAATTTATTAATTAATCAATTGTTTAATTTTTTATTAAATTTTAAATTCTTCAATAAATAATTATATATTCCTTTACTTAAATTTTAAATTTTTTAATTCTATTCAATCTCCAATTAATTTTATAACGATTTAATATCTACAAAATTTTATAAACTTTTAATTTTTTATTTTACGGATTTAACTTCCGATTTGCATCGGTCATAACTAATATCTTATTTGATTTAATTTTACAAGCGTTGAATTTAGTTAGAAAATAATCCATCATTAATCTCCTTTCGATACCATGATTGACTTTTTTTTATGTCCTTCGAAGGATTTAGTAATGATGAGAACATCTTGTCATCTGTGGCCTTAAAGATGGCACCCAAAACGACAAATACCAAGTAAGTACGCGTGGTCACAATTTAAACCGTTGACCACATTTCGACAAATAGTATGTTCGAGGTGTGATATATGAACTGGAAGGGAAATATTGATTCATGGCCAACCAGTATGTGCCACGCCATGATCAAGATTAGGTTAAATACTGTTGTTCTAAACTATTTCATCCACGGATGCATATACTTGTTTAGGACATGAACCACCTTACTTTTTATGGACAATACACCACATGAACATGAAAATATTATCTTTCAGAGACATTTTATCTTAATTAGATTTAGTTTGGAGGAGTGACGGTGCTTAATAACCTACTGAAATAATAAGTACTTATTTTCAATAAGTACTTATATGTTTAAAATTGCTGTTTTGATAATTGTTAAAACGTGAAAATAAATGTTTGGCAACTACAGTTGTGGTTGTTGAAAAGAGATAAAATGATTAAAAAGTTCATTAATTTAATAAACTATTAATTATTGTATAAATAATTAAAAAATATATTATTAGTCATATAAATTTAAAATTATAAATAA
>JAOTAY010000006.1:4672228-4708755 GCA_025629805.1 Erythroxylum baracoense
CACACTTGTCAAAAATGTTCATTTGTTTCTAACATTATTATTATTTGATTGTCATCAAAATTAATCATCGTAAAGTCTTTTTGACTTAACACTAGTTGACCCCTTTCTCCTTATTTCAGTCAACTTATCCCTGCAACAATCAATACATGTTTCTAGAATTGAAAGAATGATTTCCTTAATCAATCTCTCAACCCTAACTCTGAAAATGTGGCTTAAACTTTTATGTCACACCGTTTATGACTTATCATTCATCAGGGTTCTTCTTTTAATGAATTGTTCGGTAAGATATGAAGAAGCATATATCTAATTTTGGGGTAAGACACGTTTTATACAAACCATATGACAAGAAAGTTGTACCATTATGTTTTGCATTAAACAACAATTGTACAACAAAAGCGTTAAATACAAAACTTTAACCTTCTTTCTCCAAACTTGATACAAAGATCAAATATAAAATGTGTTGTGTAAAAACTAAAATGAACCTTGTAGCAAGGTTCAATACATACATCCCCTATAGATATTATACATGTTTCTTCATTGCTGTCAACCATCAGTTTCTCCTTCCCTTTATTTGGCTCTATCCTAAATATGAATCGCTAATGGTCTTAGTCTTTCTCTCTAGGCCTTATACTGCTAGCTTCTTTATATCCCACCACCTTTACCAGCACTGGATTGACCAGCATCAGCATGTGGAGAAGATTTAGTCTTTCTATCTTTGAGCTTAGTGGGCTTAATCTTTGCCTTCCTTTAGTTGCTTCGAGGGTTGTAGGAGTAGCAAGCTTGAGTTACTCCTCCTCAACAACACAATGGGCAATCAAATTATTGAAGTCTCATTCCTCATCCAGTGAATAATATGTCATTACCAGATTACTAAACTCTGAAGGGAGTGTATTCACAGTCTGGCAAACTATGAAGACATCAGGAAGGGGAATACTTAGCATCTTCAATCTACTGTGAAGATGGATCATTATTGATATGTACTCCATCACTCTGCCTTCTCCCGTATACCTCGTAAGGAATAATTCTTTCTTCAAAACACTTATCTCAACATCAGGTGAGGCCGTGTACCTCTGGGAGACATTACCAAGAAACTCCTCCACTATGTCTGTGTCAAGAAGTCCACTAAGCAGATGGTCAGGTATGGATCTCTTAATGGTCATGCAACATAATCTGTTAGACCGATCCCAGATTGCATAAGGTACTTTATAAGCTCTCGGGCTCATGGATGTAGATGGAGATGGCCTATCCATATGGTTATATCAATTTCAACTATCTCCACAGCATTCAATACATCCTCTATCCATTTCTTCGTATTGAAACTGGTCAGGGTTTTAATGGTGACATTGTAATTGTTGACAGAAAAGGTGACTGCATAATAACAATGTAAGGATCAGCATAAATGTAGGATAACAGCTATACACAAAACCATTAAATAGTATCTTTATTAAGAATCTGATCACACATATTATTGAAATACCTTTGGGCTGAATACATAATATATGCAATTAGACTGCCATATAAAAACGATCAAAGTATAAACCATCAACTCTCATGACACTACCACCTTTGATTGAATAGATCACTTGAGCAACAACTTTCCTCTATCTAATGTCTTTATGCACATCTCAAAACCTTATGTACAGCCAATACCTTTGGGTAGAATAACCAAACATAAAACTAGAGACATCCCCCAACATGCAAGCAGAACAATTCAAAATACTGACTCAAAAGGTCACTTTGGTGACTACATCCTCAACAGCACTCAAAAAGTCCACAAACACAAGAGATACATCTTTACATTATTCTCACATTCTTTACGAGCATATGGTATATGACAATGTAACATCAATAAATGCAAAAATCTAAATGCCCAGTCTTATTGTCACACATTAGTGCTAAAGACATTCTCTGAAAACTTCATTTGAGACTTTCGTAGAGAAAAAATCTCATAAGAGCAACTATCATGCATTAGCAGACTTTGAATCAACCACCCGAGACATAAGAACCTCGTGTATCTCCTTCATAGTAAGTTCGTTACACAAAAATTCACTCAAAAATATCTTTAAAATGTCTTAATTCCTTTTCCAAATGACTATCATACAATCCCGAACACTGAACATAATACCCGAGATACAAAAAATTGAAGTACCTCCCTCATGTTATGTTCGAAGTATGAAAATTCACTCGAAATTGACTTCAGAATGCCTTAATTCCTTTTTCTGAAGTTAAACTTTAATTTATTACTAATGTAATAAATCCATAAAAATGGAAAAACTCACTTTATAAATTTTCCGGACCTAAAAACTGATCCAAACCACCCCAGGGCACCCTTACAGGAAATCTAATTTTTTTTGTAATTTTAGTACTATTAAGGTAGCGTCAGCTGCTGACATCACTATGATGTCAGCACCACGTAGATTTCTATATAAGCACGCCTACGACAAATGTTGGGGGACGCGTCTAGGGCATGCTACACACGCGCAACGACCCACTGACGTCGACGAGTGCATCACACATGCAACATGTGTCCTTACCTAGTCAGATCACGTTTCGAGCATCTTTATGGTGCGTTCATTGCATACGCCCGCCACACCGTCTCTGCTCTGTCACTGTAGGTGGGATGGTGTATGTGTGGCATGCGTCAAACGCATTCGCCATCTTGTGTTGCCATACATCCTGCATCGAGCCGGCGTATTACCTACATTGTGCAGGTGTCGGGCACATGTACTTGACGGTTTCCATCACCTAGTGACGGTCCGACCAATTTTCGGGGAGATTCGAACTGATTTTTTGCACTATTGGGCTCATTTTCACCATGTTTCTTAAGGCTAAACACTTTTATACTAATTTCATGCAATAATAAGAAAGAAAAAAACCAAAAAACAGAAGTTAACTCTCTCAGAACCTTATGGAGAAAAATTGAAAAAATATTTCATTTTTAACCACCCGATCACGTCTCCACTTTGATACTACATGTAACACGTAATGAGACCTTAGTTACATATCCCGGATCGAACGTGAAAGGGCAATAAACGAATAAATGCGGAAAATACATGATTTCAGTTTCATAACTTCAAACGAGTTTTTTGAAGCCGAAACGAGCACGAATCTATCGCGATCTACACGGGAACTGCTCACCAAAACGCTGTCAACGTTTTTCTATAGTTTTTTCAAAACGTAAGCTCTCTTAATAGGTCAGAGAATCCTTATACTTACGAATGACATGAGAAACTGCAGGAAACCTTAACCTTTATATATAACATTTATACTGAGCTTCCCCATCATATGTCCGATATGGGTCTGGTCCACATTGATCGGAATTTATTTTCCTCATTGACTTCAACCCATTGACTTAAATCATTTATTGGGTTATTTTATTATCTTTATCTAGATTAAATTACTTAACTTAATTGATAAGTTATTGAAAAATCGAAAAATACAGTTAAATGTTGTCAAACTTTATGAAAAAAGTCAAAAATATCCAGCAAAAGGCACAAGGATGATAAGGGTAATACAAGTGGAGATGGTGACTGCTGAGATATAATGGGCGCACAAGAGTAAGGGGAACTTCTTGGTAGAGGGAACAAAGTAAAACAACCTTCTGTATGATTGGAAGGCTACGTATGGAGCACCGTGACATCAACAGACCCCATCCCCTGGTGTTACAAATGAGACAGGAAAGTGACCCAACGTAACAAATTACCCAGTTAAAAACTGTCTGTAGGTAGGAAAGCATCTTTCTCATCATTCAATACTAAACCGCTGGCATACAAAAGTAAGTGATGTTCTGTGGATTATTGACCGATGGCGGAAACCTTTAATACCATTTCCTTAATAAAAAGAACTGTTTCTTCTTTTCTTAGAATAACTTCTTATAAGATATACATATTCAAAATAATCGGATCGACTAATTTTTTATTTATATTTCCTAATTTTACTAGAAAACTTGAAAAATTAGTTATAGCATCTAAAGATAATAAATAATAATATTTTGTAATTGAAATTTCGTGATTTATGTTAACCGTGTGATCATATCACGCAAAACAAAATTATAAGTTTAAAGTTATTGATAAACACACTAAATTTTGAAAAAACAATACATAAGTAACTACATTTTTAACAATATATATTGCTTATAATCATCACAATAATCAGAATACAAGCTAAAATCTCTTATATCAATATAAAAAAAATCTTATAAAGTAAAGAAATAAGATTAAATATTTACATTACTGATTACTAACACAAATGACTTATGAATCAATGTTTTTTTTTTACAAGCTAAAAGAAATCTCTTTCAAAATATATTTTTCTTGTTTTTTAACCCTAAGAGAAACTATTTTCCTCCTTTTTGGGACTCTCATATTTTTAGGGAAGGCAATGGCTGACTCATAGGTTAACCCCGCTAATTTTTTAAAATTAAAAGTATAAAATAACGTCTTTTTTTAATTAGATCTGGGCTTGAGTTGCAACAGGTCTAGGCCTTATGAGACCTACTTTTTCAAATAAAACGATGTCATTTTATTTAGAATAGTTAAACTTCGAACTGGCCTGAGCTTGAGCCTAGACCCGACCCATAAGTTGGCTTATTAAAAACACTTAAATCTAGACTTGTGGGCTACGTATTGTCATCTCTACTTATTTTATTATCTTATCAACTTATCTAAAGGGAATAAACTACTCAAGTAGTTGACAAGAGTAGGAAAATACTTTCAACATTGGCAGCTTGAAAATCCAATTATCTGAAGTCTGAAACGTGTGGATACAAGTAATCCCCCTCGTGGGTGACCTGACTCTTACTTTATTACATATTATCTTAATTAATATAATTCTAAGAGTAACTACACTTCACGTCTTAAAAATAGTTGAGTAGAATATGGTCTACGCTCTATCTAGTAACTCCACTAGATCTAACTCTTTGAAATTGCACTTACGACCGGCTAGGTCCCGGTACTATTATTTAAGATCCTCACATGAATTTGCAATTGTAACGTGGTAGCATATATAAGCGTAGAAAATAATAAACAAAACAAAGTAGAGACTATACTTTACTACCACTATCTGATCAACATCTTATCATTCGTGCCTATATGAGACTAAATAATTTGTAAGACCTGCTAAAGAAACAATCATGTGACATGCACAAGCTAAAATTAAAATCATAACACATAAGTCTTATGCAACAATTATTAGTGTTGACAATAATCACACCATTCCTTGGGCCTGCTTAGGTAGGCATTGGATATGGATTTCTAACTTTGAAAGTTACTTCTCCAATCTGACTCTAGACATTAACTTCGGACAAGGATTGGTATTTTTACCCCAATTTGGCGTCAAACAAGAGCCCCAACTGGCTAGTACAAAATATCAGTCCTTACCTGGTCATCCACTCCTGATCACCACATGTATCACATAATTCAAAACTCATCCTTTCAAGTGCTATACATCATTCAAAATATGCATACAATGAAAACAACATAAACCAATCACACACAAGGCACCAATTCCATGAGATATAACCATACCTAATCCATCATGTACCACAAGTATCTCCACAATACCTTAGCCACAAATCACAAAACAACTTACAACTGCATTTTGCAAAAAATGTAATTCGTACATTAATTATGAACAAATACACAATTCTATCAAATTAGCCAAAACCATCAATTGACCGTAACCTTTATGTAGGATGTTTATGATTATTTTCTAAATCAAGGAATTGGAACATGTAAAAAGATATAAATTACATGGAAAAACATTTAATAACACAATTGCAATATATTACACATTGTAAAAATCCTAATTGATGCATATAATCTATTAACAGTATGAAACGTAATTCAAGAAGAAATATATAAAGAGATGACAGACAATGGGTTAAGTCGAATCGTGTCCATCACTATCCTATGACTCGCCTAACCCTATAAGGGCATGACCTAAGGCTGCTCAAACCGTCCAAAATGACAATATTTTTCGGGGAAGCTTCCCAAAATAATGTCTGTTTGGGTAAAGCTCACTTCTGAAGCTTAATACCAAACTAACATTGTTTAGCAACAGAGAGCACAGGTTGTTCAGGCAGGGTCTCAAGCTGGCCCCTTAGGTTTAAACCTAAAATGAAACCTGGGTTGATCGGGCCAAATATGTGACTTCGAGATAGGTTCGACTAGTTCAGGTTAGGCTTTTAGGTCTCCTGCCATCCCTAAACATGTATTGGGTATGTTTGTTGTCGAAATAGAGTATACTGCAGTTAGAGCTGCAATTATTTTATCATTATGGCTTAAATTAATGCTTGAAGAGTTTCAACATTAATAGATGAAGCCTACAAAGATTTACTGTAGTAGCCAGTTTGCGATTGCAACGTGTAAAAGTCTTGTGTACCGTGGACGTATTAAGCAAATTGAGATCAAGTTTCACAAAATTCAAGGTTTGGTGAAAGATCAAGAAATTGCTGATACTTTCACTCTTTTGAAGATTTGAATTATGGATATTTTTACCAAACCTCCGAAGATAGTTATGTTCTTAAAGTTGAATAAGTTGATGGCCATAATGAAGCTTGAAGACTTAGTTTAACAAAGGACAAAGGCCTATATTCGTATTATACTAAGTCATAATTGAGTTAGTTTTTAATCTAATGTTAATAGTTATTTCCTATTTAGAAGCTTTCTTATTCATATTAAGAAAATCCTAACTACATATTCGAGAGCCTTGAATTTGCAAAGTTATACAGATGCTAAATTAGCATCTTTATAAAGTTAACCCCTAATAATATAAAAATATTGACTTGTCCATACATATTTTAAATATAACAAGATTTATAAACTCTAATTTTGATAAATATCAACTGTTTTATCATAATATCATTTATATTCTAACTTTATTTGTTCACTTAAAGTTTGGAGCATGCAAATACTAATAAATTATCTAGATTTAGATTCTTTATCCAATTTTTCATCTTTGCAAAGATACAATTATAATAAAAATATTTTATGGTCATCTTTTGTACTTGTAATGATTTTCATAAATAAGATTTGAAAAGTCCAATATTAATGATATTAGTTGATTAAATAAACTTATTACTCTGTAATAGAATTCTATTTCTAATATACTTATATCATATTCGAATTTAATAGTTACACTCATCCATTGTATTATATTATATTAGTTTTAATAAAAAATTAACATTTTAAAAAAATTTAACTGAGAGCCTGCAGCTGCTATCCTTTAGATGCACACTATCCTTAATTTGGATGCACACTTGTAAATCACACCCACTGAATACTTCGCGTTAAGCAAGTCTTGTACGACAGGTTCGATCAAAAGAGTGTAAGTAGGGAGATTCAAACACAGAACCTTTTGACCTCATATTCCCTTACTCCACCAGCTTGACCACCTCTTAGGACTTTTCAAGTTGTCATAAAATATAAGATAAATTATGTTTTAAATCATGAACTTTACCTAATTTTGTATATTAGTCAAATCAATTAAAAATATCAATTAACTGCTTAAACTTCTAATTTATGTATATATAATAAATAATTTTAAAATTTTTAATATGTAATATACACGTTGATTCTGATAAGTGGTGAAATCGGAAATTGTTTTGCATATATGAAAAGTTGGAGCTCTTTCATTTTTGTTGGTTGAAATTTTACCAACCTCATGCTACATCCTGAAAGTTAAACATAATATACATAATTAGCTTTCAGTTTCAGATTTTACATATATTAATATGATATTAAACTTAAATTGATTGATTAAATCATTCCATACCAGTAATCCAAGTTGAACTAAGGCCTAACTCTTCTATTTTTCCTCGTACAAGGTGAACTGACGTTGGTTTCATTCGCAGAAGCCCCGGTGGTTTAACAAGTACATAAAAGGAAATAATTTTTATTCAAGAAAATAAGAAAAAGTGGGGATGCAAATAGGCAATAGCCAAAAACTGTGTGAGTGACGAAAAGCCAAATCCGACGTCGGCGATTCAACATAAACTACACGATCTGACTATTAATTTGCCAAATTAATTCGATGTTTGCGTTTAGCCTTTCCATTGTCATCCAGAAGAAATAGTTTCAACACACACGCAGCTGCGTTACGACGAAACAAAACTATCGACCGACGTCGTATAGATGTAAAAGAAGAAAACTTTTGCATCCCATTATATTACGTTACATTACGTTTCGTGGACGAAGGAGCTACTAGCTGCCTGCATCTTACTTCTCTTCTCTTACGTTAGCCTTGGCCTTTGCCACCGCTCCTGACAGAAATTTCCTCTCCTGGACGCAGAATATCCCGGTGGGCTATAGAATCAGACAAACATGGATTCCCAGTCACGAGAAGACCAAGATTCCAAGGACGACGATAAGAACGAGGAATCCAATCGGCTGTTGCCGTCACCGTCACCGTCACCCCACTCTCTGACATCACCGTCTCCCGATTGTCAGCTTTCCGATGAAGTGGCATTCGAGGCGCGGGAAAAGATCTTAATTACCGACGAGGAAAGCGGGCTTGATATGGAAGACGTCGATCTCGTGCCGCCATTCTCGTGGAAGAAACTGTGGTTGTTTATGGGGCCAGGGTTTTTGATGAGCATAGCGTTTTTAGATCCCGGAAATTTGGAGGGTGATCTTCAAGCGGGTGCGATTGCTGGGTACTCTTTGCTTTGGCTTTTGATGTGGGCTACAGTCATGGGGTTCTTGATCCAGATGTTGTCGGCGCGTGTGGGAGTTGCCACCGGCAGGCACTTGGCGGAATTGTGTAGAGAGGAGTATCCGAATTGGGCTAGATTTAGTTTATGGTTAATGGCTGAGGTAGCGCTAATTGGGGCTGATATTCAGGAGGTTATAGGGAGTGCCATTGCTATTCAGATTTTGAGTAACGGGGTTTTGCCACTTTGGGCTGGTGTGGTGATTACGGCGTCAGATTGGTATGTATTAATGTGGTTGTTTGTGGTTTTGACATATTTTCTTTCACGTTGCCAAATTCTATAATTCGCAATTGATAAACTTATGTTGGATGCTGAATTAGTCCTGTCAAAGTCGGAGTTTTAGTCTATGGATTTTACTTTGTTGATATAAATTTTACAGCTCCGTTATTGAAGTTAATGAATTATTATGCGTTCTCATGCTTATGTGCAGTTTCTGTTGGAGAATGGACCTCTTGATTAAAGCCTTTTCTCCTTCCCCTCCCCCTACTTCTGTATGGCTGCTATTGAAGAGCTTTTAATATTTTTCTGGAATGAAAGTAGAGTTTTGTGGGGATGAAACTGTCCACATATCGACTTTTATGGTGTCACTTTTACATGGACAGTTTCACGATTATACTTTTCGAGAACCATGGAGTGAAAATTAGAAGCAGTTTCTCTTGTCATTCCAAATTTTACAACATACTTTGTGATTTTTGTATAACCGTAACTTATAGTTGATGTTGAATCAGTACTGTGGAAGTCCCAATTTTACTGTAATTTGATATAAATTTGATAGCTTAGACATTGAAGTCACCAAATTATTTTTCATTCTCAGGCTTTAGAGTTTTCTCATTTTAGCTGGCAAGGCTCTTATTGGAGAATGGTCTACTTGGTTTAAGCCTATTCCTTTCTTTTCCCTTTTTTACTACCTCCGTATTCCTGTTGTCTTGTTCTTAAAGAGCCTTCATTATTTTTCTGGAATTTGATTATTCAGTTGGTTATCGCATTATTCAGGGGTGCAGTGAAATTACTCTTGTATTGACTGTTATTCACTTTTCCATGGACAGTTTCGTGTTTTTACTTTTAGAAAACTATGGAGTGAGAAGGCTAGAAGCAGTTTTTGCATTTCTAATAGCAACTATGGCTTTGTCATTTGCCTGGATGTTTGGTGATACTAAACCAAGTGGAAAAGAACTTCTATTGGGTAAGATTTTGATTTGTTACGTATGAATTCTTGAGAACAGGTTTTACTGGTATCATTCTTGGCTTCCCTGGTAGATGAAATTAATTCTGTTTGTTCTTCTAGGTCTTTTAATCCCAAGATTAAGTTCTAAAACGATTCGACAAGCTGTGGGTGTTGTGGGTTGTGTCATAATGCCTCACAATGTGTTCTTGCATTCAGCTTTGGTGCAGTCAAGGAAGATTGATCCACAGAAGAAAGGGCGTGTTCAAGAGGCACTGAATTACTACTCTATTGAGTCGGCATTAGCCCTTTTTGTCTCCTTCATGATTAACTTGTTTTTAACAACTGTATTTGCAAAGGGATTCCATGGTACTAAACAAGCCAATAACATAGGACTAGTGAATGCGGGGCAGTATCTTGAAGAGAAATATGGAGGGGGAGTCTTTCCAATTCTTTATATATGGGGTATTGGATTGTTGGCAGCTGGACAAAGTAGTACCATAACTGGCACATACGCTGGTCAATTTATCATGGGAGGTTTTCTTAACCTTCGCTTGAAGAAATGGCTGAGGTCATTGGTGACAAGGAGTGTTGCTATTCTACCTACTATGGTTGTAGCTCTTGTATTCAACAGATCTGAATCATCTTTGGATGTTTTAAATGAATGGCTTAATGTGCTTCAGTCGATGCAAATTCCTTTTGCACTTATCCCTCTTCTTACCTTGGTGTCCAAGGAGCATATAATGGGCGTCTTTAGAATTGGGCCTCTTCTTGAGGTAAGCCATAAACTTATGTTTTTACTTTGTTTAAGCAGGCATGTGCAATTACTGGCTGCTGATTGGTTAATATAAGAGTAAGTTTCTTTCTTGCTAAATAATTATCACTTAAAACGGTTAATTGGGGGAAAAATAGAATTCAACAATAACATGGGCAAGAAAATAAAAAAAGGGGACTATCTTATACATAAATGCACTGAAAATGTACTGACGCTACTACTCTGCTGTTTACTCTTTGATACACTAAAATTTTGGTGGTAGTGCTGCCACTAGACTATTATGCATATAGTTACCTTGTTCTATTTGCCTACAAAACTTGAATCGAGTTGAAATCTGAACTCACCCTTCTCCTAATCAATTCAGAGATTATCTTCAGTTGGTTTTAGTCATTTGATAGTGGAGATCATTAATTTGTATGTACTACTTATTAAAGGCTTGAAGCCAAATTTAGTTTCACTTGGTCCGTCTAAGTTCTGTCCATTTCTTCTGTAGAGAATGGCGTGGACTGTGGCGTTTCTCGTCATAGTTATCAATGGATATCTCATGATTGATTTCTTCACATCTGAGGTTAATGGATTGCTGTTCGGTTTTCTGGTCTGTGCTGGCACAGCTGCATACATGGCATTCATTATTTATCTCGTTTCACATGGCGGTTCTCTGACATCTACATTGCTCGGATTGGAGCTATCCAAGAGGGTTGCTAATACTGGAAATTGAGTTGGATTGAACTCCAAGTATTGAACAATAAGAATGTTGGTGCTGCCCTTAAAAGCCAACTGCGTGAAATGACAGTTAATGAGACTTTTATCAAAAGTCAAGTTCTTTGTCATGAATAATACCTAACATAAACAGTGGTTTACAGTTTCAGACACGTTGCAGGTTGCTGTCGAAGTACTTAGATGCAGTGTCCACTCTATACGGTGAGGTTTTATTTAGCAATCAACGAGGAATTCCTTTGCTACCCCGGCTTCAGACCATTTTTTGTAACAGGATAAGTCACCCTCTCTGCAACGGCTTTGATGTACTCTCTTCACTCGTATGTGACGAGTTGATTAGTTATTCTTTGATGGAACAGAATTTGTACCATAGTCAAATGGAAAATGTACAGTCGTGACCGAAGTTAGTCCCACAAACCATCTTTTGTATCTTTATGATGTCACTCTCTCTCTGGAAACTTGATTTCATTTGCTTTTGGGCTTTCTTGTTAAGCGATGTTTGACTTCTTGCCATGAGATATTGACCTTTACGGTGTGTCCATGTCCTTCTTGACCTGTGTCTTGCAGCAACACACTCCTCACCCCTAGCCCAAGTTTGAGTTCCTTAAAAACCGAAATGGAAACAAAGTTTGTTACAGTGTTTGTTCTATGTTCATCATAATTAAACCGACTTGTCGTCTAATTCCAAAGGACACGACAGGGGAACTCTTTCCGCAAGACAAAAAGGGCAAAAGGCTGTGAAAGGGAGCTGATTAGTTGTTTGACTTGTGTCACATGTATCCGGCTGGCCGTCAATGCCAGTGTGTTTAGAGGAACATTCCCTATATCGGATAGTCCGGAACTATGGTCCCATCCCATAATTATAAAACTCCACCTGAAATCGACACGGAATTAATTTGATTGGAGAGCCAGAAAATTAAGAACATTTCTCCAGCGCAATGAGAGACGCGTCGGTGAAAGGGGAGTAAAGTAATGGTTGTGTCCATTAAGTAACTCTCTGATCAAGACAAAAGGTCAATTGGTAAATAAAAACAGATATAAATACTTAAATATAATCTTGTTTTCAAATTTTGAATTTGCAGTATAAGAAAATAATAATGATTACAGAAAATTTAAAATTTACAATAGTATAAATAACGATTTGGTAAGCTAATAACAAGTTTTAAAAAATAAAAATTCTCCACTTAATCACTATTGTGTAACATTGGTAATAGATAACTCTCGAAAATTTCTCGTGCTCATCATGTCAGGATATTACGATACATATCTTTAGATAACTAAATACAAATATGTTTAAAAATAGTTACCGAGATTATTCCCGTTAGCGATAGAATGAATAAATGTGTTGGTGACAGGGTTAGGAGAGGGACAAAACGCGAAGTTGCCCGAATTGGTCAACGTCTCAAATTAAGACTGACTAAGAGTAGTTAGTTTCCCAGTCCTAGGTAAAAGCACTTCACCAGTACTCTTCCTTTCTCTCTCATCGCCCACGAAATCTTACCAAAAATGCCATGCAAAATAATTATGCTACCGCTGTATCTTCCCTATCTCACTCCGCTTCAAAATCTCTCTCTTCTTCTGTCAAATCTTTTCCCTTCTCATTCAAGACTCTTATCTCCCATTTAAATCTCCGATTTTAACTCTCATAACCCCTTCTTTCTTTCCTTAAAGATTTCAACTTCCCCAAAATCCTCACATCGCCACTTTCGCACCCTCTTCCAAGCCCCTTTCTTCTGCCTTTGTGTGTTTTCTTTCAAGATGGATCAATTCGGTTATCAAGAACAAGAAACTCCTGCTCATACTGAAAGACTGCAGGATAGGGCGGCGGGCTTTCCGTACGAGAGTCGCTTCCAGTTTAACCATTTCACATCGGCAATGCAAACTTCCACTCCATACGAGGACCTGATAGCTACCATTTCTCGCCTTCGTATGTCCTCCAACAGCCAAACCTCGTATCCCCATTCTGATAGCAATGGTGATTCCTTGTTCAGGTCAGTTCCTGGCTCCCAACAACATTTACCTCGGGGTTCTTTGCCCATTGATATGCCAGATTTCGGACACCGTATGGCTTTCGATGGCATCAGAGGTCATGCGCCAGTGGGTAGTGAGGATTATGGGCAGATGTCCCCTAGCTCTGATGTTTTTTCGTATCCATCTCAACATATCGGCGGACCCTTTAACAATGGCAATGCGTTGCCACCTCGTTCAAGAGGAACGCCACGTGGAGAATCTTTTCAAGGGTTGCCGAACAGGTTGTTGTCTACAAACAATAAATTCGCAGATCCTAACGGGACTAAAACGTCTCATTGGTTACAAGAGCCTTCGAATTACTTGTCTGTGAAGGATTTGAAAGGTAAGATTGTTACACTGGCCAAGGATCAACATGGGTGTCGATTCTTGCAAAAGAAGATGACGGGTATTACCGAGGAGGAAATACTTATGGTATATTCTGAGATGATAGACCATGTAGCTGAGTTAATGATTGACCCATATGGGAACTATGTTGTACAAAAGCTTGTCGAGGTGTGTAAAGAGGAACAGATGACTCAGATCCTGCGGAACCTCGCACGACATGAACATCAACTTACCACAATTTGCCTAGACATTCATGGGTATGTTTATGATTAGTTTGCATTTGGTTCCTTGTTGATCAAGTACGTTTTTTTTTTGTTTTGTTTAGTGTGCTTTGTTTTTATTCTCTTGGCTTGGTATCAGAACTCGCTCTGTACAGACACTGCTGCATTATGTCAACACACCACAGCAAATTTCAATAGTCATCACAGCTCTAAGCCTTGGAGCAACGTTATTGTGTAAGGACCCAAATGGCCAACATGTTGTACATTATTGCGTGAAGAATTTCTCTCTTGAAGACATTAAGGTGACTCCTTAAATATATTTCTCCTTGCTATATTTGGCTCATTGACTGTTATGTTCATATTGCTGTTGATGCACTAGTAATTGTTTCACTGTATTTGTTTATGCAACTTTGTACTGTTTAGATTACTCCAATCTCTTCTTAATCTTTACACTGTCTAAAACATTCTGTCGTATATCTTTCTCTAAGATCCCACTATAACCACTGTTCCAGTAACTTACATTGCCCCTCGGTTTTTCACACTTAATGCTTTTATCAAGCCTGTGAATTAACTGATCCTTGGAGCTTCATTTTTCTGTAACCAAGCAGCAATTTCACTCTAAGTATTAAACTTACTACGTTGTTTGAAATTTCTTTAGGACTTGTGATTTTTCTCCGTGGAAATTTTGGTTATAAAGAAACACGTGTTTGATATGTTATGGCAGCATTTTCTTAACATGGTAGCAGCAAATTGCTTTGAAATTGCAACAAACAAAAGTGGATGCTGTGTTCTACAACATTGCGTCGATCATGCCCGAGGAGAAGTTAGAGATCGGCTGGTGGCCCCAATAATAGCAAATGCACTAGAACTGGCACAAGACCCTTTCGGGTTTGTTTGTTTTATTGTAAACGCAAGATCTATGCTTTACTTCTCTATTTCTAGTTTGAGGTTGATTTTCCTCAAATTCATGGCTCCAGAAACTACGTAGTACAGCACACTCTGTCACTGAAGGTGCCACGTATCACTGCAAGCCTTCTGGCACAGCTTGAGGGGAACTTCGTAAGCCTGTCCTGCAATAAGTATGGTAGTAATGTAGTGGAGAAGTGTTTGGCAGAGACCAAAGAGGAACAATCGACGCAAATAATTATGGAGATTCTTCAAAACCAGAATGCTCCTATGCTTCTTCTGGATGCATTTGGAAACTATGTCATCCAAGCAGCACTAACACGTTCCAAGGTTTGAAACATCATTTGATATACAATCTGATCACTCTTTTACTTATTAGAGCTGCATTATTGTTTTGACCTCATCAAAACTAGGTCTTGTTTGAGTTGGTTCAATAGGTTCTTGGTCTTAATTATACTGCAAATGCAAACAAATCTTGATTTATCCATCAGTTGAAGTTCCACCTACCCATTCTGTGGAAACGAGGAACAGAGCAGCTTAAATTTTAGTTGACATAATTTTAATCTCAACAACTGGTGTTGGATGGAAACATCTTCCATTACTCCATGTTCCTGCTGATGCATATATTTTACCTAATCACTGGACTTTGAGTTGTTACGGTGATGAAATTGTATAGCCATAGTTTTGAATTAACTTTGTGTTTCCTCCCACTTGCAGCAAGGGCCGGGACATGTGCATTTAGCTTTAGTACGTATGGTTCATCTGAACGCTCGGCTGCTGCGCACTCACATGTATGGCAAGAAGGTGATTGAGTGGTTCAACAAGAACAAGGGGGAGCAGTACACAAATGGACTTGTATAAGTAAATGACCCTAAGCATAATCAGTCTTTCCATAACTGTGTTTTTGCTCTCGCCTCTTATTTCGCTGTGATATGTACATGTTCCATTCCTTGGTAGCTCTACCCGCAGGATTTGTCAGATAATTGAACTTAATGTTGCTTTACCTCGTACATGACATCATCTTCCTATATATCAAGTGACTCATTCCTCGTCGCTCGACTATACCATGCCACGCTTAATTTTGAGACAACTACCTTTTTCTTTTTTCAGGCAGTCTATTCCTTTCGAGTGATTACAAAGTCTGGTTTTTACGCTTTTTTTAAATAAATATTTTAAATATTAAATACATGAAAAGATTTAAAATTAGGAATTATGTACTTTTGTGGTTATTCAATTTAGGAAAAATAAGAAATTATCTAAATTTAAACAAGGGTTAATTAAAAAAAATCTCAAACTTTACTTATAGCCCGAATTTAAAAAACGGCAACTAAATGCTCAAATTTCTATGTTTTTTGTTGGGTTAGACATAGTTGCATGCATCACATGCATGCGGATGCATTTTGACATCATGACAACCCGAAAACTGCAAAATCATACATGCATGCAGGGATATATATAAAGAACACGAAATATAAAAACATTTTTACCTTTGTTTCTCCTCTTTTCTTGTTTCTCCTCTTTGTTTGGATTGTTGCAAATACTAAACCCCTTCTTGATTATCTAAGAACACGCAAAGAAGGAAGATGAAACAATGCGTAAGGGTTTTAGAACAACAAACTTGATGAATTCAAGTAGATGTTCAAAATGGATGATAGTTCAAGGTTATCTTGCATGTATGTTGATTTATACATCAATTCAATAAATTGCATGAAGATAAGTCAAGAACTCTTCTCACTCTCTCTAGAACTTTTCTAGAACTCTTTCTCTATCACTTGAGAGTGTAAGAAGTGAAAGAAGCTCGTGTACATAAGTAAAGAACTCACTTATGTACCTATTCGTGCCCTCTGTCACGATCGTGGCCTGGCTCGCCTTCGACCATGATTGTGGCCCTATGAGTCACGATCGTGGCCTGCTTAAAATGGCCATACACACTATATTTTTCATCCTATCTTTATGCGTATGACCCTTAAGTTCCTAGTTATTTTAGGCACTTAAGTTAACTTTTAATTCAATCAAATCATGAAGGATTTCATGATGCCAATTTGCCGGAATATAAGTGGATTAACACACAAACTCTTCGATAGTTAATTATCCAACTTATGAACCTTTCCATAGACAATTACCATGCAATTCATCATTTCACCATACTATACCCCACTTGGTTCGGATTATGGGCTATGTGTCAACTCCTACTAAACTTAACACATCACATCTAGTCCAAGTGATGTTAGTTCTTGTTCTAGGATCTCATTACTCTATGTGTCATTGAAAACTCTCTTCATGACACATAATTGCTCTGACCAGAGACTCCCTAGTAATGACCTTAATAAAAGGTCGTGGGTATCATATCCTTCTATCATGAATGGTGAATCCTTTATTGACTACCCAATTAACTTCAAATACCAATAGTTGTACCCAATTACCACCCTAAGAGCAACCTCATCTTAAGATAATAAGGAATGATGTCAAAATATAGGATTAGTATCCAAAATATCCTTGAGTACCTCAAGTCCAAGGATATTAGCACCATTTTTATGAGGAGATTAATCATTGACATTTGATAAATCATCCATATGATCATCTCATAGTGGGTCATCCGATGTACTTACTACTCTTAGTAGGCATCCACATGGTAACTCTAAAAAACTCATGCTTACAGTTTGTGGGATCCACTGCTTGATCAAATCAAGGAGTATAACATGTGCTTGTCTATTTGGATTAATAATGTCCTATCTTATTAATCCTATGACCAGGGATTATTTAGATACTAACATAATTACGCATAATGGGAATCTCATTATCATGATCTCATCATGATTTCTTTCATATTATGTTTTAAATCATGGACGTCATTAAATCGATTTAAGATTAATATCAATTCATATATAAATGAATATCAAATCAATGAAAAATGCTTTTTTTCGCTTTATTAGTCAAAATAAAGTTTATACAAAAGTGCTAAAGGTGATTGCCTTTAAAGCACTACTCTAACAACCTCCCACTTGCACTAAAGCCAATCGCCTTTGTACCTAATATCATAGGTGCATACACAAGTATCAAATTTTGTCTGAGGAAGTGGCTTAGTCAAAGGATCAGCGATGTTCTAATCTGTGTTCACTCTCTCTATCGTCACATAACCTCTATCAATTATCTCCCTGATTAGGTGATATCTCCTGAGTACGTGCTTAGACCTCTAATGAGACCTTGGTTCCTTGGCTTGTGCAATACCCTATTATTGTCACAGTATAACAGTATTGGGTCTACTATGCTAGGAACCACTCTAAGTTCTATGACAAACTTCTTGATCCAAATAGCTTCTTTTGTTGCTTTTGCAACTGCAATGTACTCTAAATCGATTGTCGAATCTATAATTTTCTCTTGTTTGGAACTCTTCTAACTGACTACTACACCATTCAGTGTGAAAATTTAACTTGACTGGGTTTTGGAGTCATCCTGGTCAGATTGAAAACTAGCATTTGTATGCCCACTCACTATAAGATCTCCATTTCCATATATCAAGAATACATCCTTAGTCCTTCTCAAATACTTTAGGATATTTTTGGTAGCCACCCAATGACCCTCACCAGGATCCAATTGATATCTGCTCACAACACTTAGAACATATGATATATCAGGTCCTGTACATAACATAGCATGTATGATTGATCCTACTGCAGAAGCATATAGGATCATACTCATGCTAGCCCTCTCATCTTATGTCTTAGGACACATAGATTTCGAGAGTGTTATACCATGAGTGATGGGAAGAAACCTTCCCTTGGACTGCTCTATGGTAAACCTATTTAACACTTTCCCTATATATGTTGATTATGAAAGACCTAGCAACTGCCTTGATCTATCTCTATAGATCTTTTTCCTAATGTATAAGTTGGTTCTCCAAGGTCTTTCATGGAAAAATTCTGCGACATCCAAATTTTGACTGATTGCAAACTTGAGACATCATTTCCTATAAATAATATACCATCCATATATAACATAAGGAATATGATAGCACTCCCACTAACCTTCTTGTATACACAAGGTTCATCCGAATTTTGTGAGAAACCAAACTCTTTAATTGTCTCATCAAATCAGATGTTCTAACTCCTATATGCTTGCTTCAATCCATAAATGGATTTTTTAAGCTTGCATACCTTTCTGCCATTTCTGGATACGAAGCCCTCAGGTTGTATCATATACACATCCTCAAGTAGGTTTCCATTCAAGAAAGCCATTTTCACATCCATCTACCTTCATAATCATAATGAGCATTAATAGCCAAGAGTATTTTAATGGATTTAAGCATAGCTACGGGGCTAAATCTCTCATCATAGTCAACTCCTTGTCTTCGACGATAACCTTTAGCGACTAGCCTCGCTTTATAGGTAATCACATTACCTTCCATGTCGATTTTCTTCTTAAAACTTCACTTGCACCCTATGCGTTTTAGCCATTTAGGTGGCTCAACCAAAGTCCATACTTGGTTTCATACATGGAATCTATTTCAGACTTTATGGCTTAAAACCATTTTCTTGATTCTGAACTCTTCAAAGCCTCTTTATAGGCTGTAGACTCATCGCCCTTTATGAGCAATACGTTATTTTATTCTCTTATGAGAAATCTATATTTCTCTAGAATATTGCATATCCTACTTGACCTATGAATATTTTGTGTGTTATAAGGCTCATCTATTGTCTCATCTCTATGAATAACAATTTCAAGTTCAGGCAGTTAATCTGCATCTGCTTGAGCATCATGAACTTCATCAAGTTCAATTTATCTCCCACTGTCTTCTCTTAGAAGAAACTTTTTCTCTAGAAAGATATCATGCTTTAAGACAAACATCTTTTACTCTAAAGCATTATAGAACTGATATCCAATTGTTTCCTTAGGATATCCTATAAACAGACATTTATCAGATTTCACTTCACGCTTGTCTGATTGAATCCGCTTCGCATAAGCTAAACAACCCTAAACTTTCATATAAAAAAGATAGGGCCTTTTCTAGTCCATATCTCATATAGAGTAACTTCAACTGCCTTTAAAGGGACTCTGTTTGTCACATAAATAGTAGTCTTGAGTGCATAACCCTAAAAGGATTTCGGTAGATCTGCTAAGCCCATCATCGACCTTACCATGTCTAACAAGGTTTGGTTTCTTCTTTCAGCCACACCATTATGTTGCGGTGTGTAAGGTGGAGTCCACTGAGATACTATACCATTATCTTTGAGATAAGATAGAAATTCCTCATTTAAGTATTCACCACCTCGATCTGATCGAAATGTCTTAATACTTCTACTTCGTTGTTTCTCTACTTCATGTATAAATCATTTGAACATTTCAAATGCTTCAGACTTATATCTCATTAGATACACATATCCATATCGTGAATAATCATCGATAAAAGTAATGAAGCACACAAAACCACCTTTGGCATGAATGGACATCGAACCACATACATCAGAATGTATTAGGTGTAATAACCCATTCATTCGTTCACCCTTTCCTTTAAAAGGTAACTTGGTCATCTTGCCTAACAAGCAAGATTCATATGTGTCATACGATTCATAATTAAATGACCCTAAGTTAGCATTCTTGTGTAGCTTAATCATGCGTTTCTCACTTATATGGCCAAGTTGATAATGCTATAAGTAAGATGATTTAAGTCATCTCATTTTTGTCTTTTATTGTCATTGATCTTTAAGATTGGAATGGACATATCTACTATGTAAATTCCATTACATAATGTAGCAATACTATACAATATTTCATTTAACTTAATTGAATAACCATTGTTTGAAAAAGTTAAATGAAATCTCGCTTTATTAAGATATGAAACAGATACAATGTTTTCAGTCATAACAGGTACATAATAGCAATTTTCCAAAATTAACTCTAGCATACTAGGAAGATACAAAACATATGTCCCTATGGCTAATGCAGCAACTTTTTCTTCATTTCCAACATGTAGGTCCATCTCTCGATTCTTGAGCGGTTTACTATCCCTGAGATCCTATATATTGACACATATGTGTGAGCCACATCTGGAATCTAATACCCAAATGTTAAGATCAAAAATAGTATTAACGTCAATGAAAAATATCATACTTGAAGTAGTTGGTGGGGCATCTAATGCCTTTTTCTGCTTCAACGACTCCAGATAAGCTTTGCAGTTCCTCTTCCAATGTCCTTCCTTGTTGCAATGGAAGCATATCCCCTTTGGTGCTATCTCATTTACCTTCTTCTTGGCTACACCTTCCACTGGCTTCTTAGACTTCTTCTTCTTTTTTTGGTTCTTCTTTCGAGAACTAGAAGTAGAGTCCACTAGCATCATAGCCTTACGGTCTTTCTTGACAGTTTGCTCAGCTGTTTTGAGCGGATTAATTAGCTTAAGTATCGTAGTGGATATTTGGTTCATCTAATCGTTAAGCATAAATTGTGAATAACTATCAGTCAAACCAGTCATAAGTAAGTCTATACTTAATTCATGATCCATAATGAAGCCCAAACTGCCTAATCTCTCAATGTATCCATTCATCTTCAGCGCATACTGCACTGGAAGTGATCCCTCAGCTATCTTTGAACAGAAAAACAACCTCGAGGTCTCAAACCTTTTAGACCTAGCTTGCTCATCAAACAGTTCCCTCATATGGTAGACTATGGTATGAGCATCCATAGCCTCATGTTGTTTCTGCAGTTCTGGTGATATAGAGGCCAGCATTATGCAGCTAGCCAACTCACCATCATCTAGTAACTTCTTATAAGCTTTCTAATCTCCATCAGATGCATCGACAATAGGGGATCGGGAAGTGGTTCATCTAGGACATATATTAGTTTTTCATATTTAAGAACAATTCTCAAATTCTATAACCAATCGAAGAATTTTGGTCCCATGAGTTTGTTGGAATCTAATAGGGAGAACCTAGAAGGCATCGTACGATTCAATAACCTAGAAGAACGAGAGAAAGTGTTAAAATGTACAGTTAATGCCTATCTATAAGGACTTTAATAACATGCATTATGGGTCCCACTATTCTTATTCAAATCCATAGCCCTCACTACGAATTTGAGAAAACTTATAGTTTTCTTAAAGAGTCGATATCCGATATCACCAAGAATGGCCTTAGGTTTGCCCAACGAGTCACCTTAGGTCAATCGGTAGGTATCATTCATACCAATTGCATTCAATTATGCAACTATTGACTTATGCCGTCAACTGTTGATTTAGCACTCTCATTCAATTCAACTCTTGAACCTAATCAGGTACTAGTGTTACTATTTCATGTCTATATGAAAAATTTTAATCCTAGTTTATATGCATTTATCTAGTCACACTAGAAATGCTATGCTCTACTTGGATTAATTCAAAATTAATCCCTAGGGCTTCCAAAATTCCTGAACATCAATAAGTCATCTATAATATCCCTAGGTCATCTGAAATTTATCTAAACAATTTTGGCACATGCCAAAATTATCTTGATGGCTAAAATTGTTAAATAAGTTAACATACTAGACACTAAAGAGACCGATTCGATGTTCGAAAATTTTCCATAACCCTAATTTCAAGCACATGCATTAAGTATGTTATTGGCATCAAAATAATACATTTCTTATCACAAAAGGGCCTTATTTAGGTCTCAAAACCGAAATACATATATTATAAGTCATTTAGTAAGTCAACTCCATCAACTTTCAAAAACTTGACAAATGTTGACTTTGACTTTATTTATTAATTGAATCAAGTTCAATTAATTCTGGAAAAATTCCAGAGTCTTATATATATTCTAAACGTGTTCAATAAAAAATTCTCGAACCTAATTCTTAGTAATTATTTATTAATAAATAGGAAAAAGCCAACACATCACATGTGTATGACACTTGTCATATTACTTCTAGCACTAGTTAAACATTACATCATGCATCCATAAGATAATTACTTTAACAACAAGTGTTATGCATCTCATACACATGGCAACATCTCATCTTGCATGTGCATGCATAAAATTTATAGAAACAATTTTTATAAAAATTAACATAGAATTTTTAGGCTACATGCTCATCATATTTCCAGAATTTCTAGAACTCCATGCATGCATTAGACTGAAACTAAATTCGTAAGAAAAAAGAAAATAATATTTAATTGAATTTTATTTTCAAAAAAACATAAAATAACACCTTATAAACATTTCTGTGAAAGAAAAACAGAAAAAAAAAATTTCTAGAGTTATTACAAAATTTTCAAAGTCAGTATATGCATTTAGTTTTTCGAAAATTCCCAGAAATCAACATATGAATAGTCTATATATTAAGTCAAAATAAAATAGAAAATGACATTTAATTGCAATTTCCTTTGGCAGAAACATAATATAACATCTTATAAACATTTATGTGAAAGAAAATCAGATAAAAAAATTTATACACTTTACACGAATTATTCCAATTCAACATGCAAGTCAATCACAATCTAGCAAACATTTTGCACATGTAACTACATCATCTATTACATACATAAACTTGCTCTAATACCACTGTTGGGTAGACATGGTTGCATGCATGCGTATGCAGGGAAAATGTTGGAATCAAGATTCCGACACCATGACAACCTAAAAATGACAAGATCATACATGCATGCAAGGATATGTAAAGAGCATGAAATATAAAAACATTTTTACCTTTGTTTCTCCTCCTTTCTTATTTCTTCTCCTTGTTTGGGTTGCTGAAAACACCAAACCCTTCCTTGATCACCCAAGACACGAAAAGATGGAAGATGAAACAATGTTTAAGGGTGTTAGAACACTAACCTTGATGAATTTAAGTAGATGTTCAAATGGGTGATAGATTAAGGTTATCTTGCATGCATGTTGATTTATACAGCAATTGCATGAAGATAACTCAAGAAACCTTCTCACTCTCTCTAGAACTCTTTTAGAGCCCTTTCTATCTCACTTGAGTGTGTAAGAAGTGGAAGAAGCTCGTGTACATAAGTGAAGATGAGTCACGATCATGGCATGCTTAAAATGGCCATACACAATATATTTTTCATCTCATCTTTTATGCATGTGACCCTTAAGTTCCTGGTTATTTTAGTCACTTGAATTAACTCTTAATTCAATCAAATCATGAAGGGTTTCATGATTCCAATATGTTGAGATATAAGTGGATTAACACATAAACTCTTCGATAGTTAATTATTCAACTTATGAACCTTTCCAAAGACAATTACCATGAAATTCATCCTTTCACCATACTATACCCTACTTGCTTCAGAGTATGGGCTATGTATCAATTCCCACTAGACTGACTATGTCACATCTAGTCCAAGTGATGTTGGTTCTTGTTCTAGGATCTCATTACACTATGTGTCATTAAAGAATCTCTTTATGGCACATAATTGCTCTGGCCAGAGACTCCCGAGTAATGACCTTGATAAGAGTCCGTATGTATCATCTCCTTCTATCATGAGTGGTGAATCTATTATTGGCTACCCAATTATCTTTGAATACTAATAGTTATACCCAATCACCACCCTAAGAAATAACCTCGTCTTGAGGTAACAAGGAATGACATCAAAGCACAATATTAGTGTCTAAGATATCCTTGAGTACCTCAAGTATAAGGATATTTGCACCATTGCTATAATCAGATTAATCATTAACATTCGATAGATCATCCATATGATAATCTCATAGTGGGTCATTTGATGTACTTACTAATCTTAGTAAGTATCTACATGTTAACTCTAAATAACTCATACTTACAGTTTATGAGATCCACTGCTTGATCAAATCAAGGAGTATAACACATGCTAGTCTGTCTGTATTAATAATGTCCTGTCTTATTAATCCTATAACTAAGGATTATTTAGATACTAACATAATTGAACATGATAGGAATCTCATTATTATGATCTCATCATGAATTCCTTCATGTTATGTTTTGTATCATGGACTTCATTATGTCGATTTAAGATCAATATCAATTCATATATAAATGAATATCAAATCAACGAAAAATGTCTTTTGCTTTATTAATCAAAATAAAGTTTGTACAAAAGTGCTAAAGGTGATTATTTTTAGAGCACTACTCTAACAGAGAATACATGCTAAGCTTAGAAAAGGGTTAGGAAGTTGGAAAATTTGGAGTAACCCATGACCGTGGCAATTGGGTTGTTTCCCATGACTGTGGAAAGGCTCTACAAAATCCTTTTGGAGCCTTAACCCATGATCGTGGGAAAGACATGGATTCCCATGATCGTGGGAACCCTCATCTGAAAAAATTTAAATCCACCCCTTCTTTCTTCTTTCTTCATTCTTCAATTTTTCACATTCTCTCTCTCAAAATCACGGCACCCACTCTCCCAACTTTTCAAATCCTTCATCTTTCAATCAAACCTTAGTATTTTCTTCACTTCTTCCATCAATTTTTCATTCCTTTACACTTATTTTACACTAATATCTCAAGAATTCAAGGATTTGGTAAGATTTTCTCTTTTTCTCTCTAAAAAACGAGCTTCCCTCTCTCTTGCTTATTTTTGTATATTTTTCTCTCGTAATGACTCCAAAGAAGCTTGCAGCCTAGAACCAGCTGATGAACTGCACCTTCAAGTCTCCGGAGAAGGTAAACCAGATATTAGGGCCACTTTTCATGCCTCATTTCCTATTTCTTCAGAAGACGACGGTATCCAATTTCATGACTTTAAGGATAGAGAATTAATGCCTCCTAGGTACTTTGATTTCGAACTGTTAGAGACTTTAGTACTGAACGATTAGATGCGAATATTGGTTGGATTAGTTAATTCATTGTGATGTCCCAATATATCCTATGATGTTTGTATAATTTTTCACCATTGTGCGCTACAATCCTAAAATGGATACATTCTGGTTTAGGATAGGTGGCCATACTTATGAATTTAATTATATTGTCATTCGTGCGCTTTCTGATTTATTGAATACTAAGGTTTTGGATGATCATGATGACTTTTATGTGGATGATTATTGGGAAATTATAATGGGTGAAACCAATTTTGACTCTAGTAATGCACCAAATACTTTAATTCGTTGCACTAAGCACTTACTTCTTTATAAGTTTATGTGCCTAATGGTTTTCAATAAAACTGAAAGCAATAACTTCTCAGCTAAGGAACTTTTCTTCCTTTGGTACATGGATCGTAAAATCAAAATAAATACTCTTTATCAAATTTTTTGATCTATTATGAGTTGTGTTAATAAGAAAAGCTCTTATTTTGGCATGTCATACATTGTTACTATTTTGGCTTTATATTATAATCTTGATGTGGATAGTGTGTGTACGGTTAGATACGATATATTTGACGTACTTATTTGAGACACTCTGAGATTTTAGAGCCCCATTATATGGAGCTCCGAAATCCTCATATACGCACTGCAGTAAAGTACAGGAAGGGAAAGGATTTAGTCACTTCTCGACCATCCACATCTCAGATGCCCCTAGAGCCCCAAGAAGAAGCAGTGGAAAAGCAACCCACCACTACAGCAGAGGTTGACAGATTCTAGCAAATCCTTGACCAAATGGCCTCTAACCATCATCAAATGATGCTACAAATTAATGAGCTCAACACCCAGATTAGGCAAGTGCATAAGGAGCGACAGTACATGAAGAAAAAATTCCTTAAGTTCATCCAGAGGAATAATATTAAATTCCCTTTTCCATCACCTTTGCCACCATAATGTCCATGAGCTTTCTTACCCTACACGTTTTACATTATTTTATTTACTTTGTTAGTTGTCTTGTCTTTTTGTTTGGTCTAATGTCATTTTATCTTATTTTGTGGATGACTTGTCACAATGAGGACAATGTGTTCTCTGAGTTTGGGGAGGTGACATTAATTGTCAATTGCATTAGTCTATTTTAGTCACCGTTTGTATTTTGTTAAATAGGATGCATCTTTTTGGCATATTAGGTTGTTTTATGTTCTTTTGTGTTAAGCAATGGAACCACAATTAAATCATTTCGATTTGTTTTGCCATGAGATTCTGTCATGCTAATTGGAATGAGATTAAATACATGTTTGAACTCGGATTAGGCCACTTGAGTAGAGAGTGAACCATGTTAAGTGATGAAAAGTAGTTGGTTACATAAGTTTACTCAAATTTTGACACTTGAGCAATGAGATAGTGTAGAGATGCATAATGAATTTTTATTTGAGCCAATGTGAGAATTGAGCCTCTATGACTCCATCTATAGTCATTTTATTTCTTTATTTGTGTGATGCTTCCTTAAGTTATTACCTTCAAAACTTGCTTTGAATCGGTTTGAGTATACTAGATGTATGCTTAATAGAGATGATCAAGGCCCTTCTTGTGTTAACCCGTGGCTTAAAGGACATATCTTTTATTATACCTTGCTAACCCCATTGAGCCTTAACCATTTTGTTTCTTGAAATCACCCCACATTTTAAAACCTAAAATCCTATTAACCTACCCATTCACCAGCTTAGTAGAGTATTAAGGGATGCATTAGTTAGGATTTTTGCCATAATTTCTTTTAGATGAGTTAAGTGATACTTTTTTTCTATATTTAGTTCCTATTTTGTTCATTGTTTCTTCCATTTGATAAAAAAATAAGAAGACAAACAGAAAAGAGAAAAATAAAAGAAAAGAAAAAGGAAGAACATTTTAGTAACATCAATAAGTGCGGAGTATTAGCATATTTACACTTATGTATCTCAAAATTATGTTTTCTTTCACCTTGTCCACTTATTACTTTACGAATGCTTGTGTTAAACCCTTTACCCTTTTTGCCCACCTTAACCCTTACCACATTACAACCCTAAGCAAGTCCTTTTGATCTGTTTATGTTATAATCATTGTAGAGGAGAATTCGTATATTAGCAAGCCTATGGTAGTCTAGTTTCCTATAGGGAGCTTGAGCAAAACATTAACCATCAAACACTTGAGAGAAATGAGTGAAACCATGAGGAAGATTCCTTTTGCATCTATATTTACCTTTAAGTCATGGTGCCATATGTTGAGTTTGCTTATGTACACTAATGAAAGTAGTCACGATATGTATAGTAACTTAACATTTGAATTGGCCAAAAGTTTTAGGGATTGTAAGCTTTGATCTTTGTGAAAATGAACTGATGGAATTGATTAGCTGTGTTTGATTTTGCTTGAGGACATGCAAAGATTTATGTGTGGGGAAGTTGATAGTTATGCATTAGTGTGTGTTTTTATAAGTATTTGGCATGTGTTTCCTGCATACTAGGTTATTATTGTTGTGTTTTAGGACTTATTTTGTATGTTTTTGTTTAGTTTGATCTTCATTGTGTTCTCTTAAGTTTGATATTGATTTAGGGAAAAAATTGATTATTTTAATGTAGGAATAGAGGTGGCAACCTTTTTCATTGAGCTGGAGACCAAGAGATGAGAAGAGAAGAGGAGGAATTATAATGCAAAAACCCACGATCATGGGTTTCATGCCAATTCCCACGATCGTGGGATGCCTAACCCGAAGATATATGTGGGGTTCACTTCTTTTTTAGGTTTTCTTAACTATATAAGGTTATAAACCCCTATGGGAGAAAGAGCTTCGATAGAGACTTGCCTCCTTGAGTAAAAATGCAGGTTTAGAGTTTTGGGAGAGGTGAAGAATCAAGGTTTTTCATTCACGATTGGGAAAAGAGCATACCAATGTCGAATTTTCCAAATTTGAGCAAAGAAGAAGTGGTGTTTGATTCATTTAGTTTTCTTTCATTTTTTTCTTCTAGCATTTGTTTGATGGATTATTTGATTGTTGGAGATGTTATTGACATAACGAGTAGCTAAATTACTTGTTGAAATTACTTTTAAACTTCTTATTGAACTCCTATTTTATTGATTTGAATAAATGACGATTTTGATGAATGATGTACTTATACCTTGCAATATACTAAGAGATTGAGTTAGGTAATTTGTGTAGAGTTATACAATGAGAATTGACACTCTATAGGCCTACATTCATTAAGTTAATTGATTAGTTGGAGAGAGACCTTGGCTAATTAGTTGATCACCCGTAGGATAACTTAATAACTAATTGAATTGGTGGATTGATTTTGTAGATTAAAAGATTACTTAATCGTTTCCATTTAATTTAGGTAGGGACAATTAGTTACACCTTGAGAGAGGATATTTAATACATTAGGTCATCTTAGGTGAAGCACAATTTAATTAACAAAATAGGAGGGAGATAAGATAAGGAAAAAGTGATCTCTAGTTGTTAAAATCTTGAATTCCAAGTTTCTGCTTTTTTGTGTTATCATTTATGCATTACTAGCTATTTAATTTAATTTAATTTTCTAGTTTATATCCATTTAAAAATTTGGATCTTAAATGAAGATCAATCTGAATTAAATGGTGCCTAAGCATAATCCTTGTGGAATTGATATCTACGTTTTAACTACAAGTTGTGACTCGTATACTTACAGTATTGAGCATAAAACTAGTATTCTATTTTCCACTCGAAACACAACCCATGATCATTGCACCTTGCACCATATGCTGCGATTGTGACAGAAGCCCAGGACAAAGCCCACGATTGTGGCCTATATCAGGCAAATGAGCAAACACTCAAAAAAGTAAAGTTTCGAAGGAGTTTTTGGACCTTTCAGACCCCTGAAAAAACCCTAAGGTTGCCCAGAACACAAAAAGGTGTATAAAAAATGAGACAAAAGAGATGAGGAGCTTTTGCATCAGCCACATTGAGAAACCCTAGAGAAAGTTAATCGAGAGATTTGGAAAGAGAAGAAGGAAGAGAGAGGTGTAGAAGAAGCCGACGCGCAGTACTTCCCATAATAGGTGGTTTCTCGACATTGTTGCCTCCATCGTCCGTTCAAATCTTGTTTCTGGTTTACTTTCAATTTTATTAATGTATAGAATTAGAATTGTTGATGATGATAAGATTGTGTGAATGTTGAGGATGTCTAAACTCACCTTCAGAATGTTTTATCTTTAATTTAATAAATTTTGATTGTTTATGTTTTTACTAGATTTATTGTCATTTAATTTCTATAATTGCATAATTCGTTGATAAATTGAGAGGGTGAATCGAATGAAAAATAACTAAATTGGGCTAACTAGAGTTTGACAGTTTAATATAATAAGAATTAAATCGAATCGATAAATTATGCAAAGAGAGATCTTGCATAGGTTCCTGGTAGTTTTTGGACAACTTCAGATCTAATTAGGGTTTTGGATATATTACTAATCGAGAGATTGCAATTCTTATAATTTGATTAGGGTTTATAAATTAAGGTTAATGGTTATAACTCAAAAGAGAGTAATTAACCCTAGGACTGTCTAGAACCAATAATCTAGTGATTCATAATCGATCAGGTTAGCATTAAAGACAGATAAAATTCTCCTTTCTCTCAATTGATAGTTCTTTAGGTTAATTCTTGATTCATGTTGCAACTACTATTTTGTTAATATTGTCATAATTGATAATCAAATTAAATTATTTGATTGAATTACATTCCTGTTTTAGTTTCATTACATTTTAAATATTGCACATTATTTTGGCCTTAGATTTTAGGATTAGATTAACCCTCCTCGTGGGATTGACATCTTAGATACTACACGAATGAATCACGTGCTTGCGGAATATCGAGGTTTAGTATTAAAACTTATACATATCGAAAAATTACAATCAATAGTTTTCATGAATGTGTGTGTGCTTGGTAGATGATTATCGTGAGTTGTCATATGAACTAAGTGTTTCCCTACTAAGCTTTCAAGCTTAGCATTGGTGTTAATCCATGTAGGTCCAAGTAATAGAAGGCATAAGGATCATCTGCAAGTACCAAGGCCAACTATGGGAATTAAAAGTACATTTGGATGTGTCTTTTGATTAAAGAATGGTTGTATATGTAATGAAGGAAATTCTAGTTTCCTAACAGTTTGTAATTAAGAATTTAAGTTGTGTATAATATCTATTTTGGATTACTATATTAATGTAATGATGTAATACTACTGTTAAAAGATATTATCAAGAGATATGAAATCTTGTAATATGTATATGTACAACATTGAATAGATAAATGCATGATAAAAATCCCTATAAATGAAGAATGTTATGTCATAAATGCATGTACCAGAATTTAGGTGCCATGTGTGTAAGTGGTTGCAGGTTCCATATAGGGGGTATTACATTTGATGGTATCAGAGCCTACGATTTAGGCGATTCTAGCCAATAAGAGTCTAGTAAATCATTTATATAAATTGTTTCGTTTTATGTTGACCTAATCCAGATGTCCCTATTTTCTTATAGATAGTATAGATGGAAAGACTTCATGAAGCTGATGAGGATTCAGCTGATAGTGTGGTAGGGAGAGATCAATCAATTTTGGGTCCTCCTAGGCTTTTAAGGGGTGAAATACCGGTATCATCTATGCCTGGGGAGATGTTTCTAAAGCTCTTCCATGATATGCTGAGATTGATGGATAGAATGACTGCGCCTAAAGCTCGAATAGAAGCCTTAACAAAGCACAGGTGGGAGAATTTTTGGGCATGACTCTAAAAGAATTTGATAAAGTGGAATACTGGGCAGATCACACAAAGGGTTTTAGAGGAGATTAAATGTCCACCTGAAGAAATGCTTACCTGTGTTGTCTCTCTCTTGCAAGGGGCAGCAGATGAGTGGTGGAAATTAGTCCTACTACATCCTCGACTTCCTAACCCTTTAAAATGGGAGTTGTTTACTAATCGCAGATTTACGTATGCTAAGTTTTATTATTTTAACCTCGATAATACCGCAAGTGCATGGGTTGTTAACGTAGTATCTAAGGTATTGATCCCACGAGGAGAGTTAATCTAGTCCTCAAATCTAAGGTCAAACTAAATCGCAATTAATTATAGGAATTAAATTTCGGAAACAAGAACAATATAGCAAATCACACAACCAAATCAAGAATTAACCTAGGAACTACTAATTGAGAGAAAGGGGGTTTAATCCGAAATTAATGAAAATCTAATCAGTTATGCAATTATCGAATTATTGGGTCTAGACGGTCCTATGTTGGATTACTCTCTCGAGTTATAATTTTTAAACCCTAATTAGTAATCCCTAATTTAAATTATGGAATTGTGATCTCTCGACTCACAATTGACCCAAAACATAAATTAATTCTAAAATTTTCTAATAACCTACCAGAAACCTATGCTCGATCTCTCCTTGTACGATTTCATCGGTTTGATTTAATTCTTATTTATCAAATTACCTAACTTTTGTTAGCCCAATTTGATGATATTCACTCGGCTCACCCTCTCAGTTTATTGTTGAATTATTAAAAACAAATATTGAATCACAAATAACTCAAATAAAAACACATTAAATCATATTTCATTAAAATCAAAGACAAAATCCTGAAGGTTAGTTTAGAAAATAATCAACATTCTACATAACCTATTCTCAACAATTATCTCAATTTCATACATCAATAAAAGTGAAATAAATCAAAAAATACACTTAGAATAGATCAATGGAGGCAGCGATGGCAGGAAACCACTTGTTTCGAGAAGTACTTCTTGTCAAGCTTTGTCTCCGTGTCTCTCTTCCTTCATGTCCTTCCTCAAATCACTCAATAGATCTTTAGGGTTTCTGAATTTTGATTGATGTGAAAGCTCTACCAAGGCTCTCTTCCTGTCTTGAAATGTTCTATTTATATCTTAGAAGCCCCGGGGTTAATTCGAGGCTGAATGGTCCAAAAAATCTTGCAAAATACGAGTTTATGTATTAGCCAAACGCATTCAACAATTGTGGCCCTGCCTGCCACGATCGTGGCCCAAAGTGTACGATCATAGCTTGGCATATAGGTCTCTGTCATGATCGTGGCCCAAAGTGCATCATCTTCGCTAGGTCCTGTCAGCTTGCCTCTTTCTATCACGATCGTGGCCTATTGTGTCACGATCATGGGTCGTGTTTTTGGCCTGAAACTCTTCGAAACTTCTCTGTTCTTCACCGTTTACCTTGAAACACTAACAAACACATCAAGGTATCTAAAAAATATAACATTTAAGCTTAAAGACTTATGCTAACCCATAAAAACACTTAAACACATAAACTAACACAATTAAAACCTAAATATGACTAAACACTCAAATTAACACTAAATACTTAACAAATTAATCCATAAAACCTAATGCAAATCACAATTATCAAAATCCTTAGACTTAAACGTTTTCTTGTCCTCAAGCAAACAAAACAATAAACACATAACAACACATAACACAAAATGAAATAATGAGGCAATGGCTTCGAATTCATGAAATAAATTTAATCTTAAACACTATCCTACAAGTTATATCTAATCATTACCAAGCGAAATCTATGTCTAGAGGCTTTGAACTAAATATACAATTTAATCAAGATCTAAGTGTTAGATTATTCACCCCTTTTAATTGTACACCCACATTAATAATTTTTCGGTTCTTCAGACTTTGTAACTGTTCCTAAGTAAATTTTCATGAAAAGTCAAGTTTACTACAAGTCTGGTAGGTTTATTAAGGACCACAAGTTTTTTTTTAACATAAACTTAGTCTTTTTATGCACAGGCAAACATTGGTAATGCATGTCGATCCGGTTACTCAACTAAGTCATATTTTTATTAAACAGCTTGGTTGAAATGTCATTATAGCTTTTTAACGTGAAGGCACACATTTATGATGCCCGTCGATCTAGTTACTCAACTATATCACATTTTCAACTAGCTACTAGCTCTATTAATAACCCGAAGGCCAGCAGAATAGTAATTTATTTAACAGAATCAATTTTTCTATATATTTTTTAGTTTTTTTATTAGCCTACCTTGTCGTTTAAGCTACTCATTTCTATGAAAAATACTAGTTAAGCTACTTAAGTTAAAAGGCCTCAACTTATGAATGGATGTGACAACCTACAGGGTACTAAATTTATACTAAATCCTAATTAAGCTATATATTTATCCAAAGACTCCTAATTCACTAATTTTGCGAGATAATGATTATTTATAACTTAATAGACTATGTTCATAATTAAATAAATTTCACTTCATTTAAGCCATTGACACATTCATACAGTTCATAAAATGCAACCTAATAATTATCATACAATATCAAAAATTTACATTCAAAAGAAAAACACATAACCCTCCCCACACTTGAACAACACATTGTCCTCAATGTGTGAAGGGAACACACAAGCGCAGAAAAGACAAGAAAAAACAGAAATTAAAGTAGACAAAAAATAAAATAAAATAACATAAAAATTAGAACTGAAGGCTAATTTGAAAAAGAGAAATAAATGGGTTAGGAGCAAATCCTATAGAGATTGAGGTGGTGATAGTGTTGTAGGCGACAATTGAATGCCCTAACGAAATATCTGTGGATCCGATGGATATCTCGGCTCTAGCACCTTTGTGTTTGAGCCATCTCCTTGACCATTCTGGTGTTTTCCGCGAGTGTCTTGTTAGTTTCAGAGGTTGCATCCAAAGCCTCCTTCCAGTCATGTTCGTCTTCCTCTTCCTCAGATTCTTCGCTTGATTCCTGTGCCTGTTGAGGTGGTGCTGAGTTTGAACTTGCCTGACTTGCCCTAATTCGAACATATGTCTTCTAGTTGATATCCCTAAGTTCCATATTATGGGACTTAAGGAGTGATGATGGTTTAAGAATTCTGGGAGATGAACAGTTAGTCCCCTCCATTCCATGCCAAAATGTTGTGCAATGGCAAACACTATATACGCCATTCCTAGATTGTTGCTCCTCTTACGTGGAGTCGCAAAAATAACATTCAGCATATGTGTGGATGTGCAGACTGGAATACTGTGATCCATGCACCATAACACAAAAAATTCCTTTGTGGAACAATTGTTGGTTTCAGTTTTGTCAAAAACTAGCTGACATATAAATTTATGCAACAGCAAGTGTTCATGGCACCTTATAATGTTGTTATGAGAATTCTTAGTATGAAATTGCTCAATTCCAGTAAGCTCATTCTAGTATTGAGAAGGATGAAAATCCTCATGATGATCGATGATGGAGGATTCAGGGATTCCATAAATCTCGCACCTAATTTCTACGCTTAATTCATAGGCTCGTCCTCCAAACATAAATGACAATTCTTTTGGTTTCTTAGGGTCGTATGCCAGGGAATTGAAAATTTTCAGTGTAAGCTCCTCATAAATAGGAAATTGAAATCATATGAATTGAGTTCACTGGATCCTCTCGACTAGATTTTCTACTCGCTCACGCAATTCTAGCCTATCAAGTGTGTCAAAATCAAAGTACTTAGGAACTACAACTTGTCTACCATGAAGGGATCAGAAACGAGTACCTTCCTCCTTTATGTAGATTGGGAAGGGCTCGCCAAAGTCTGTTGTGTGGTTTCTTCGTCCACGTCCAGTAACTTGTTGTCATTTGTATGGCTCCCCATCAAGCTAATTGTTTAATGCTTGGTATGATTAGGTAGAATTTGGAAGAATTCGGGGGTTGAAAACTTTTTTAGAAAGATGGGAGAGTGTTTGGAAGCTTAAATTATAGAGATATAAAGTGAAAGTAGAAGTGAAACTAAAAGTGAAGTTAGAACTGAATATATAGGTAGTAAAAAGGGTAAAATAGAATAGTTATTTTAAAGATTTGTGCCTTCCCTATTACTGTATAGTCACAAGCCTACCACCACTTCCTAATTTTCTTTTTTTCTTCTTTTTCAAATCTTTCCCATTTCACTTCTTAATTCTTTCACGACCCCTTTCACTTCTCTTTTCGTGCTTAATATATTATCCACATATTTCAAAATCCTGTTCTTTCTAGATTTTATTCAAAACAAAAAATGAAATAATCCTAACTACCAAATTCAAACGTTCGAACAAAAACAATCAAAGAACTACTATTCCATGGGTTGCCTCCTATGCAGCATTTCTTTTAATGTCAGTAGCTTGACGCTCCTTTAAGCTCACGGTGGTCGGGATGAATGGTGCAATGGTAACGTAGTCACTAATCGCAGAGTTTGCACTTCAACTACCATACTGTAGGTCCCAATTTCCTTATAATTCTCCTTCCCTCGCCTTCTTCTTTGTGAGTACTTCTTCCTGAAAGCATTCCCTAGATCCTTGATATCTTCCCATTGTCCTTAATATTCATTGGAGGTGAAGGAGAACAGTACTCTTTTCTCACCACTTTGAAGGTTAATTTCTCCTTTCTTATTCGTAGAGTTAATTTGCCCCCATCGACATCAATTGTAACACCCGACTCCCGCAACACACGTACCTGACATCCTGAGGGATATCCGAGTCTGTGCCCCGCGAGGGTGGCATGCTATAGCACTCGATCATTCAAATTTCAGTATAAATTTTTTTTTACAACCATAACATAAAGTGCAAAAATTGATAACCAAATCAGGCCTACTCTATTCGCAAGCTTTTTCAAACATAACAATACAATCAATAGAATTTTCAATAGCCATTTGGGCCCATTACAAATACAAAACATTTCCAATTCCAAAAAAAAATTATTACATACCGTAATATTCAATTACAAAAGATACAAAAATTTGCGGAATATATAATTCAATATAAAATAAAGAAATACAATGCAGACGCGAACTGATCCCGACCTCATCTTTCACTCACATGCAGTAGATATACTCCCGCTGCCTAACGGGGTATTCTTCTGAGTCCTGAAAATAATTGCAAAT